>CM021105.1:643204804-643482933 GCA_007115665.2 Sequoiadendron giganteum
CCTTAGGGTTTTTTATGAAAATAGTGGAAAATCACTTAAATTTCTTATGGAAATCAACCCTTAAACCCTTAAATACTCAATCGTCAACCGTCAACCGTCAACCGTCAACCATCAACCCTCAACCCTCAACCCTCAACCATCAACTCTCAACCCTTAAACCCTCTACCCTCTACCCTCTACCTTATAAATTAAACCCTCAACCCTCAATTATCAACCCTTGACCCTTAATACCTCAACCCTAGGTAGGTAGGGTAACATAGGTGAGATACAAAGTGATGAAGGGAAAGGTAGGTAAAAAAAGGGATAGGGGAGATAAATAAAGGTAGAGAGGGTAGGAGATGTAGAGAGAGGATAGATAGAGATAATTAGAGAGGGGAGGGAGGTACAAGTAGGGAGGAGATAGAGGTGTGTGTGTGTGAGAGAGAGAGAGAGAGAGGAGACATGATTGAGATATAGAGTGATGGAGGGAGAAGTGGGTAAAGAGAGGGAGAGGGGAGATAAAGATAAATATAGAGGGAAGGAGATGTAGAGAGAGATGATAGATAGAGAGAAGTGGAGAGTGGAGAGATGGTGGGAGAGGAAAGGAGGAGATAGAGGTGAGTGTGTAAGAGAGGGAGGGAGAGTGAGAGGAGAGAAAATGAGGGGAGAAAGGAAGGGGGAGAGAGAAGTAGACTAGAGAGGGAAGGGGGGAGAGATATAGAGTAGAGAGGGAAGGAGAGAGTAAGAGAGAAATATGGGTGAGGGAGAGAGTGGTAGGTAGTGGAGTGAGAGGTAGGTAGAGATGGAAGGAGAGAGGGATGGATATGAGGGAGAGAGGGAAGGAGGGAGAGTGAGATGGAGAAAGTGGTGAGATAGAGAGTAGAGAGGTAAGAAGAGAATGGGAAATACAGATAAAGAGAGAGAGGGAGGTTGGAGGGAGGGAGAGGTAGAAAGGGATAAGTGAGACATAAAGAGGGGATGAGGGAAAGTGGGATAGAGAGAGAATGGTGATTTAGAGAGGAGGGAGTGATAGGTAAGGAGGGAAATTGGGAGAGAGGGAATGGTGATTTAGAGAGGAGGGGGTGATAGGTAGAGATAGAGAGGAGAGAGTGATAGATAAAGAGAGGGATAGAGAGACAAAGAGAGAGATAGGTAGAGGAAGAGAGAGGAGAGATAGAGAATAGATAGGGAAAGAGGTAGGGAAGGAGGCATAAGTGAGATATAGAGGGATGGAGAAAGAGTGATGGAAGGAGAGGTATGTATAGAGAGGGTTGACATGGTATAGGGGTTGAGGGATTAGAGTTTAAGGTTTGAGGGGTAAGGGTTAAGGGTTGAGGGATTAATATTATAGAGGGGTTGACTGATTAGGGTTTAAGGGTTGAGGTTTGAGGGGTTGAGGGATTAAGAGGATATGGGGGTTGAGGGATTAGGAGGGTATGGGGGTTGAAGGATTAGGATTTAAGGGTTAAGGGTTGAGGGTTGAGGGATTAAGAGGGTATGGGGGTTGATGGATTAGGGTTTAAGGGTTGAGGGTTGAGGGTAGAGGGATTAGGAGGGTATGGGGGTTGAGGGATTAGGGTTTAATTGTTAAGGGTTGAGGGTTGAGGGATTAAGAGGGTGTGGGGGTTGATGGATTAGGTTTTAAGGGTTGAGGGTTGAGGGTTGAGGGATTAAGAGGGTATAGGGGTTGAGGGATTAGGCCTCACTTATCTCACAATCCCTCTCTGTCAGGCCTCACTTACCTCCCACCCTACTTTATTAGCTCTCTCCTTCCCACCCCCTCTCAATCACTCCCTCTCTCTCTCTTAGGTCTCTCTTTCTCACACACTCACTCACTCCCTCTATCTCTCTCCCCTCTAATCTAAACCCTAAACCCTAAACCATTAAACCCTCTACCCTCTACCCTTAACCCTCCCTCCCTCTATCTCTCTCCCAATCCCTCCCTCTCTCTCTCTTTCAAGGCTCTCCATCCTACCCCCTCTCCCTCTCTCAGGTCTCTCTCTCACTCACTCAATCCATCTATCTATCTCCCATCTCCCTTAAACCCTATACCCTCAAACCAATACCCTAAACCATCAACCCTATAGGTCCTCAACCCTATACCTTCAATTCTCAACCATATACTCTATACATTGGATCCTCAACCCTCATCTATCTTTGTCCCTCCCTCCTCTTCTCTCCTTATCTCTATCTCACTTCTCCCTCCATCTCTCCCTCCATACATCCCACCTTCTCTTCCCTAATACCTCAACCCCATACCCTCAACCCTTAAAACCTTAAACACTCAACCCTATACCCTAAACCCTCAACCCTAAACCCTAAACCCTTAAACCCTCTACCCTTTACCCAATAACCTCAGCCCTAATCCCTCATCACTTAAACCCTTAAACCCAATTAAACTCTCTACCCTAATCCCTCTATTAGGTATGTCACTCACTCACTCCCTCTATCTCTCTCCCATTCCCACTCCCACTCCCTCTCTCTCACTCTCTCCCACTTTGTCTTTCTCCCTCTCTCTCCCTCTCTCAGATATCTCCCTCCCACTCTCTCTCTCTCCCTCTATCTCATGTATCTCCCCCCACCCCCTCCATCTCTCTCGAATCCCTCTATCCCACCCTTAACCCTTAAACCCTTAAACCCTCTACCCTCAACCCTTAACCATCTACCCTTAACCCTCTACCCTCTATCTCTCTCCCACTCCCTCCCTCACTCTCTCTCTCTCAAGACTCTCCCTCTCCCAAGTCTCTCTCTCTCACTCACTCCCTCTCTCTCTCCCCTCTCCCCTAAACCCTAAAACCTTAACCCTTAAACCCTAAACCCTTAAACCCTAAACCCTTAAACCCTCTACCCTCTACCCTTAACCGTCTAACCTCTATCTCTCTCCTACTTAATCCTTCTCTCTCTAAAGACTCTCCCTCCATCTCTCCCTCCCTCCATCCCACATTCTCTTCCCTGATCCCTCAACCCTTAAAACCTTGAACACTCAACCCTATACCCTAAACCTTCAACCCTCAACCCTTAAATCCTAAACCTCTAAACCCTCTACCCTCTATCCTCAACCCAATACCCTCAACCCTAATCCCTCAACACTTAAACCCTTAAACCCAATTAAACTCTCTACCCTAATCCCTAAACCCTTAACCCTTCAACCCTCATCCCTCAATCCTCTACCTTCAATCCTAAACCCTTAACCCTAAAACCTCAACCCCTATACCTTGTACCCTATATGTTGGACCTTGAATCCTAATCCATCAACCCTATACCCTCAACCATCTACCCTCATCCTTAAAATCTTGACCCTCAACCCTTAAACCCTTAACCCTCAATCCTCAACCCTGAACCCTTAATCCCTTAATCCTCAACCCTTAAACCCTAAACCCTGAACCCTTATACCCTCTACCTTATACATTAGACCCTCAATGCTAATCCTTCAACCATATACCCTTAAACCTATACCGTAAACCCTCTACCCTCTACCCTAAACCCCTAAACCTTCTACCCTCTACCCTCTACCCTCTACCCTCTACCCTCTACCCTAAACCATCAATCCTATACCATAAATTCTCAACCCTCTATCCTATACATTAGATCCTCAACCCTCATATATATCTATCCCTTTCTCCTATTCTCTCCTCTCTATCTCACTTCTCCCTCCATCTCTCCCTCCCTCTCTACCCTAATCCCTCAACCCTTAGAGCCTTGAACCTCGAAACCCTCACTTGATACCCTACCCTAAAATACCACTTCCATCCTGTAGCCCTCGACCCTTGGAAGCCCCTTGACCCTCTCCCACTCTGTCTTTCTCCCTCTCTCTCTCTCCCTCTCTCAGATATCTCCCTCCCACTCTCTCTCTCCCTATATCCCATGTATCTCCCCCCACCCCCTCCATCTCTCTTGAATCTCTCTATCTTGAGTACTCCCTCTCCCTCCCACCCCCTCTCTATCTCTCAAGTCTCTCTCTCTCTCTCACTCCTTGTATCTCTCCCATCCCTCTATCTCTCACTCCCCCTCTCTCCTAATCTCTTAGGTATCTCTTTCCCACCCCCTCTCTCCCACTTTGTCTCCCTCTCCTTCTCTCTCGGGTGTCTCCCTCCCACTCCCTCTCCCTCCCTCTCTCTCACTCTCTCTAGATCTGTCTCTATGGATTAGGGTTTAAGGGTTGAGGGATTAAGCCTCACTTATGTCACAATCCCTCTCTGTCAGGCCTCACTTCCCTCCCACCCTACTTTCTTAGGTCTCTCCTTCCCACCCCCTCTCTCCCACTTTGACTCCCTCTCTCTGAAGTCTCTCCTTTTCAAAGGAACATATTTGGCGAGCGCCAAATGGGTTTTACCTTGAAACGGTAAAAATAAGGGTTGACCCCGTGATTCAGGCCCACATTCTCCTGTGTTTATCTGGTTCAGCGCTTTATCCGAGTCAGAAACGCCTTTTTTCTGCAGTTGACTTCATATTGTACCAATCTATGCTTGATCCATCACCTTTTTACCACCAATCTGCATGGTAGACAACGAAGAAGATATTTTGAAGTTTCTACATCATTTTACATTATCTGAGGTAATATATTCATTTTGGTAAATTGAAATGTTTGTCTTTAGTATATTTGTTTATTTTTGACAATATAAACTAAATTTCCTTAATGATTTTATTAATCATAACAATTGGACTTAGAATTCAACATTGAATTAGATGGGATTTCCATAAAAAAGTTCAATTTTTATGAGTTTGAAGAACAAAAAAAATAAAAAACATGACATTTAACATAAATTTACTTATGAATTCTATTTGCATTGCTTATAGTAGTCCATTTCCAGCATGGCTAGTGGAATTCACTGTATTTCATTCTTTTTCCAACTAATTTGGAAAAAAATTATTTTCATCTAATTTGGAAAAAAAATATTTTCATCTAATTTGGAAAACCTCATTGCCAAAGAAATAGTGAATAATGATAAGATATAGCATCACAAACCCTTCTTTGAATCCATATTCTTCATGACTTTGTTGACAATCAAAAATTTGGTTTTGAGAAAAATAAACACAAGAGTCTAGTTTTCATTTAGGTGGCAGCAATTTATACCCTAGGTTTATGATTCTCATTGATTTGTTGTATTGAATGGTTTCCACCCCTCTCTGCATCAATTTTTTTGTAAAATGCATTACTTACTTTTGTTTTGTGTGTGTTTGTGGACATGTAGCATTCAAGGTCATGTCGAGGAAACGATCAAAGCCTCTAACACCAGAAGAGCATGCAGTTAAAAATGCAAGGAGAAGAGAATCAAAAAATGTAGCTTCTGAAGCAAAGGAATTGCAGCCCATACAGCCACAAACTTATGTGCAATCTAAGAGAGATGTCAAATTGGAAAAACAAAGGGCACGAATGAGGAACGTTCGTGGAAGGACGGGAATGAATACAGAAGTTGGGGGCACATCATCAACCATAGGTGAAGCTCAATGCACATCTCCAGTTGAAGACACATTGACAACAACATGTGGTTTTCCAGGTACATAGGAAATCACATCTCCAATTGAAGACACACCATCAAAAACATTGCGTTTTGAAAGTACATCAGCAAACACATCTCTATTTGAAGGAACTCCACAAACGACATCTCAAGCTGGAGGTACAACATCATTTACATGTCAATCTCAAGGTATTTCATCAATTGCACCTCCAATTGAAGGTACACGATCTATCCCCGATGTTGTTGACCTTCCCAATATTGACACAAATTTACATTTGAGAACTCCTCCTAGAGTTTTGCATAGAAAACCTACATTTTTGATTGATATTGATTTCAATGTTTTGAAATGGATGCCTAATAAGATTCCAAAACATACATGTCAAAGATATGCAGAAAGGATATGGAGTTTGTTTTTTGCGAGGCTAAGTGAGGGTGGAAGATGCCAACTATTTATTGAAATGATGAGGCAACTCAAATTTAGGCCCACCATGGAGGCTCTTGGGCTAAGAGTTTTGAATGACTCAAGTGAAAATTCCATTGTAAGGAATTTGATGAGTGCATACGAGAGCGTGGGTTCCACCTCACGCACGAAGGATAGTTGTGCCACATGACGTGTGATGATAACAACATTGTTAAGCAGTCAAACAAGGAACAAGGTGAACCTTACAAATGCAAGTAAGTCTTTGAAAATAAGTAGATCATCTCTAATGAGAGCCAAAGGAAGGCGTGAAAGAGTGGAGGATCCCAATAGCAATGAGTTATGGGCATTTTCGAGTAGAGTGCCACGGAAAGACACAAGAATTGCTCAAGGCTTGAGATCTTTAATTGTGAATTATTGGAAGGATAACACAAGGACCTCTCCTAATCAAAGAGATGTTGTAAGAAGGAGAATTGGTAGTATAAATCGTGAGCCACATCCAATGCATTATTTGGATACCACTCAAACCCAATTTTTTGCTGATTTTGTACAAAAGTTTCCTGACAGTCATAAGACACTGACTGACATAGACTTGACAGTCATAGGACATTGACTGTGGTGAGTGACTTTGATTGTCAAGCACTTTATAATCATACACTCACTGTACTTAACAACTGATCACTACTCATTTCTAATCTGTCCTTTTCATTTGCACATTGCCATGTACAGTGACCCTTCACAATTCCCTTGTGTTCATACATTCATGATGCTTGTCTTAATGAATAACCTTCCTTTAAATCTATTGTTCTTTGATGAAGTGACAAGGTAGGGGTAGCGTATGCCTCAGAGAAATCAATGCAACCTAGGTCATCTCTAACATACCTTAGGGTATGACAGTCAACAAAACAACTACTATGGTTCAACCGACTCGATCCCTTAAGGGTGCAAAGTGCAAAAGGGCAACAATATTTGACAGGGTATTACTCGTAGATCATGGTGATTACGAAATATCTATCTAAACCTACGAGTTCACGTTGGGCCCCTCTACAATAACCTTTCTCGGTTTTCACCATCTCGGAGGCTTTTTCCTATGTTGGCGAATTTTCACTTGAGGAAAAAGTTGTCAAATGCAAGTAGTTGAAAGTTGCAAAGTGGTGCAAATTTCGTTCTACAGCTCGTGTGACCAAACAAACTATTCCAACGCATCTGGGTGGGTACGTTAATGCTAGGAATGGTCCTCTTTGACACCTAAACATGCAAAATCGCTCTGAGCTACGTTCAACCGGATCGATCCCTTAAGGGGCCAAAGTGCAAAATGGCTGTGAAATTCAACATGCTATTACTTGGACACCGTGATGCTTAGAAACTTCTTGTCTAAACCTATGAGTTCATGTTGTGCCCCTCTACAATAACCTTTCTCAGTTTTCGCTATCTCAAAGGCTTTTTCCTATGGTGATGAATTTTCACTCGAGGAAAAAGTTGTCAAATGCAAGTAGTTGAAAGTTGCAAAGTGGTGCAACTTTCGTTCTGCAGCTTGTGTGACCAAACAAAACATTCCAACACATCTAGGTGGGTACTTTTACACTAGGAATGGTCCTCTTTCACACCTAAACACGCGGAATCGCTCCGAGCTACGTTCAACCGGATCGATCCCTTAAGGGGCCAAAGTGCAAAATGGCTGTGAAATTTAGCATGTTATTACTCGGACACCATGATGCTTAGAAACTTCTCATCTGAACCTATGAGTTCACATTGGGCCCCTCTACAATAACCTTTCTTGGTTTTCGCTCTCTCAGAGGCTTTTTCCTATGGTGGCAAATTTTCGCTCAAGGAAAAAGTTGTCAAATGCAAGTAGTTGAAAGTTGCAAAGTGGTGCAACTTTTGTTCTGCAACTCGTGTGACCAAACAAACTGTTCCAACACATCCGGGTGGGTACGTTTACGCTACGAATGGTCCTCTTTCACACCTAAACACGCGGAATCGCTTTGAGCTACGTTCAACCGGATCAATCCCTTAAGGGGCCAAAGTGCAAAATGGCTGCAAAATTCAGAATGCTATTACTCGGACACCGTGACGCTTAGAAACTTCTCATTTGAACCTACGAGTTCATGTTGGGCCCCTCTACAATAACATTTCTCAGTTTTTTCTATCTCGGAGGCTTTTTCCTATGGTGGCAAATTTTCACTCGAGGAAAAAGTTGTCAAATGCAAGTAGTTGAAAGTTGCAAAGTGGTGCAACCTTCGTTTTGCAGCTCGTGTTACCAAACAAACTATTCCAACGCATCCAGGTGGGTACGTTTACGCTAGGAATGGTCCTCTTTCACACCTAAACACGCGGAATCGCTCTGAGCTACGTTTAACCGGATCGATCCCTTAAGGGTCCAGAGTGCAAAATGGCTGCAAAATTTAGCATGCTATTACTCGAACACCGTGATGCTTAGAAACTTCTAGTCTGATCCTACAAGATCACGTTGGGCCCATCTACAATAACCTCTCTCGGTTTTCGCTATCTCGAAGGCATTTTCTTGTGCTGGCAAATTTTCACTCGGGGAAAAAGTTGTCAAATGCAAGTAGTTGAAAGTTGCAAAGTGGTGCAACTTTCGTTCTGCAGCTCGTGTGACCAAACAGACTGTTCCAACACGTCCGGATGGGTACGTTTACATTAGGAATGGTCCTCTTTTGCACTTAAACACGCGGAATCGCTCCGAGCTACGTTCAACCGGATCGATCCCTTAAGGGTCCAAAGTTTAAAATGGCTGTGAACTTCAACATGCTATTACTCAGACATTGTGATGCTTAGAAACTTCTCGTTTGATCCTATGAGATCACATTGGGCCCCTCTACAATAACCTTGCTTGGTTTTCGCTATGTCAGAGGCTTTTTCCTATGGTGGTGAATTTTCATTCGAGGAAAAAGTTGTCAAATGCAAGTAGTTGAGGCATATTATCAAACAATTCATTGCCTTGTCTATGGCTTGTCATGGCATTCCATCACCATGAGACCACTTTTCTTTGAGGAATTTTTTGAAAAAGTTCAATGGCTTGTCTATGCTATTGCTTACTATTATGCTTTCCTAGATTTTTTCCAAGCATCCATAGCTTGTTCGAAAGCATCTATTTTAGGCTTTTAGCCATAGCAAGAAGGCAATGAACTATTTGATAAAATGCTTTGGTAGACATATATGAAAAATGTCGTAGCATAGACAAGGGAATGAACTATTTGAAAAAATGCCTCAAAGAAATGTGGTCTCATGGAATTCCATGACAAGCTAAAGGAATTGGCAGCTGCTCCTAGTTATTAGTTATGCAATGTGAAGTAATTGCATAACTGCTTAGGTTGACTTTGTCAAAAGCTATATTGTAATTGAAATTTTGTCATCTATCAGCATATAGTTATTCGTTATGCAATGTGAAGTGATACTTTGAGTTTGAAAGATGTGCAATGCATGAATAAAAACTACAAAAATCTATTTTCTACATTTCATTAGTTAAACTCTTTATTTTATTTTCTCTCTATATCTCTATGCTATGGAAATGCCTTTTGATTTCAAAGAAGATAGTTTTTATCTCTTGTTATACAATTTTTTACGTTTTTTTATCTCTTGTTATAAAAAGGAGCAGATATACAATGTTAAAGAAGAGTGAAAGCACAACTAAATTTATCATTTCAAAGCAATTTTTTTGATGCATTTTTTCAAACAGTTCACTGCCTTCTCTATGCTATTGCTTACTATTATGCTTTTGATATATTTTTCGAAGCATCCATAGCTTGTTCAAAATCACTTGTTTTAGGCTTTTAGCCATAGCAACAAGGCAGTGAACTATTTGAGAAGATGCTTTGGTAGACATGTATGAAAAATGTGGTAACATAGACAAGGCAGGGAACTATTTGAAAAAATATCTCAAAGAAATTTGGTCTCATAGAATGCCATGATAAGAAAATGCAATTGGCAGCTGCTCCTAGTTATTAGTTATGCAATGTGAAGAAATTGCATAACTGCTTAGGTTGACTTTGTTCAAACTATATTGTAATTAAATTTTCGGCATCTATCAGCATCTACTTATTACTTATGCAAAGTGAAGTAATGCTTTGACTTTGAAAGATGTGCAATGCAATGTAATCAATGACATGAATATAAACTACAAAAGTCCATTTTTTACAATTCATTAGTTAAAATATTTATTGTATTTGCTCTCTATATTTCTATATGCTATGTAAATACCTTGCAATTGTATTTAAAAGGCTTAATAGGTCAGTTAGGTGGTATTTGCAAAATCAAGTTGTGAATGAATGGTAATTAAGAGAAAAATTGGAAAATTTCCATCTTAGAAGTCTAACAAAGGGTGGTTATGGTGGTTGATCGGCTCAAGGGGTAGTTGGAAGGTGGTATCAAGATATATTGCTGTAATACCCCGAGTTGAGGGTTGATTTTGTTCAGTTTCTAATAACAAAATATACTTGAAGACGTTGATCACTGGTTTTCTTTGTTTTCCTGAATTTTCTTTGCCTTGCACAGGCCCATACAAGTCTATCATGACTTGAGGATTTGGATACTTGATTGCATATGTTTTTACTCTCTTTGCATCTATTCTAAAGGTTTAAATCCATCGTTGGTGTGTGTGGGATCAACAAACTTGGTTACTACTCTGTTTTCTGTGTTAGGGGTTTTGAGGGCAACACCATGACACATTAGCTAATCCACCTACTGTTCTGACCCTGTTGCTTAGTGGATTGGCCTGTACCATGATTATTTTGGTGTATGAATACTTTGGAGGCCGAGAGAATGAATAAACTAAGTGGGGTGTGAAGTTCTAATGCTGTTCAGGGGTGTTTCCACCATGAAAGTAAGGAGCTCAAGTACTGAATCTGAGAAATACTGAAAGGAATAGGATTGTGAGTGTCCTTTAAGTTAGGGTAGAGGTGTTGTGGGGTGTTTTCACCTTTGGAAGGATTGGGGGAGGTCTGGAGTTATGAGTTTCTTTAAAACCCTTGTTTTTGTGAAGGTTTAGGACGGTTTGTGAGTAGAGGAATAGAACAAGTTCTCGGGGCTCTTAAAATGGGAGAATCCTGAGTTTGGTGAGCATCCCTAAGACTGTTTCAAGTTTCCTTGGTTTGGAGGTAAGTTTGTGAGTGGGTTCCTTTGGAAATTAGGCCTAATTGTGAAGCCTAGAGCGAGGGAGGTGTATTGAAAGTTCATGTTGGTCCAAAAGAGTTACTATTGGTTTTGGCATATGTTGTGTAACCCTAAAAAGGGTATCTTAATCCACCTTTAAATGGTCAAGTGTTTTGGAAAGGTTGGGAAAAATTAGGCTTGGACCGGGTTTTGAGTTTGGTGCAGGAGCACCTACACCACATCATCATTTTTTTTTTATTTGAATACATCAATGGGGAAATGTTAGTGTCTTTAGGTTTATTTTGTATAATAAGCTTTGAGAGATCAAACATAATGCGAATAAAGGGTGTTTTATGTCTTAGAAGTCAATTAGAAATCATATAAGTTGTAAAATGCTGACAAAGCAATTTTAACACAAACAAATGTAATTAAGAGACCAACTAATCCCAAGGTTGGTTATGGGCATTGGGGAGAATATGGTTGTTGGAAAATTATTTAAAAATCCTTACCAAGGCTCGAATGAGAGAGTGGAAGAAGTTTGTAATAATTTTACACAATAAACACCACTGTTTTGAGCAATTTTCTAGAAAAAAATTGTTTTCTTGATCTTTTTGAGTGTTGTACGGGCACATACAGGTTCTTCATGGTCTAAGAATTTTAGAGGATGTATCTATATGTTTTCTAATTCATTTATTTTTTATTTGGTGTCTTAAATCTTTGTTTGTAGAGAGAACCAACACAAACAGTGACTGTCCCAATGTTGCTGAATCAAGGGTTTGAGGGGAAATTTGTGATGTAACAATCAATCCACCTGTTGTTTGCTATTGTATCTTAGTGGATTGATTGAAAAAATGTTATAATAATTGTTTCAACTCATTTTGGAATAAGGAGTCATAATTATGTGGTGTTTTTGTGACTGTTCTAAGACTGAACAAGGGTTTTCCAACATGGAAGTGAGGAACCAAAGAGAGGTTTTTGAGAATTAATGCCTATAAGGGTTATGTGAGGGTTTGATGAGTCTGTACAGAAGTATTTTGAGGTTTTTGGGGCTTTGAAAGTGTTGAGAGAGGTATGGAGTTGTATGTTTCTTTATAACCCTTGATTTTGTGAAGGTTTTGGAGGGTTTCTTGGGTTTTGTGAGTTAGAGGCTTTGTAGACACAAACTAATGACAAAATTTGAGGTTTGGAACCATGACCTAAGACTGTTCAAGGCATTTGGATAGATACCTAAAGTTGGAAGGGTGGTCCCTTTGGAAAAAAAGGGCTAATTGTGAACCAAAATTGAAGTAGGTGTGTTGAAAGTCTATGTCGGTCCAAAAGAGAGACCACTGATTCTTTGGTATGTTGTGTAGCCTTGAAAAGGGTATCTCAATCCATCTTGTAGTTGTCTAGTTTTTTGGAAAGGTTGGGATAAATCTGGCTAAAACTAAGTTTTGAGTACTACAAGAATAACCAGTCACAAATGTGAGTTTTGGAAACCTTGATGAATCTGACTTAGGGATTGTTGTCAATTGATTCAATTGCCATTGTATGAATGTTGCTAGTCTTTGTAGGGCCTTGGTGGAGTCTTGTTGTTCATTTGCAAGGTTGAGGAGTTGAGACCCTTGAGGGTGGGTTGATGCCTATTAGGCTGAATCATTATGAAGAAGAGTTCTTGATTGAGAATTGACATTTCCATTGTTGTGAGTCTTCTCCACCTTGGCTCTGCATTAGAGTGCTACAAGGGTGGATTGTTGGGTAAGGTGTTGAATGAAGAGTTTGGTTTGATGGGGCTTTGAGGTTGTGTAGATTGCTCAAAATAGGTTGTATTAATCTTGTTAGGAGCCCCTTGAAGGCAGGTTGTCAGACTGATTGGGTTTGAGCCTCCTTGCCTCTGCATCAGTGAGGCACAAGTAATTGAAGCATTCCAAAGGATACAAACCACCACAAATGGAGCTTACTTATACAATACGCTTTAGGTGGGGCTTATTGAGCATTCCACGGTAATTAATTAAGCATTAGATGTAAACAAAATCCATGCCTACAACATTCAAGCATACAACTTACACGATACGCATGATAACATCATTCAAGAATGGCAGTAGCAAAATAAGAGTTTCTTTAATCAAAAATTTGAAAGGCTATACAATGATATATATTGATAAAAGTATATAAATATATCCAAAAAAACCATATAGGCTTAGTACAAAGGAGCCATTTTGACAAAATATCACGTATATATATCAATAGTACAAAACATATGTTCCAAAATGCCACATAGGCATACAACAAACAACACTAATACATAGTCATTTCCCTCTAGGGGAAGGAAATAGATCTCATGCTGCCTTTGAAATTCGGCTAGATGGAGTGACTGTTGCTTCTCTTGTCTTTCTTACACGCCCGCTACTCCTCCTCTCTTCACTTTGGACCTTCAACTGATATGATTAAAAGTAAAGATGTTAAAACATAGAAATTGAATTATGGAATGGCATATAACAAAATATAATCACTTACCGCATACATATAGTCATCATGCACATTTAAAGCATCACCATGTCCACGATCTGGAGTGACAACCACCTGTAGCAACCATGAAGATAGAAATTAAACTACATAAAATTATCGTGAAAATTTTCTATAATAGACCATAAAAGAGAAAATATAATGTTAAATCGACTAATCTATTCCATACCTCTCTCAATGGATCAAAACTGGCTATTGCTGCAGCAACTCCATGGTCCATCATGCCACCAACATCACCAGGGCTATCTCTTGTCAACAACTGCAAATGAAACAATCTCAGGTATCATGTTGATATAGGAGAACATAATGTGACACGATCAAGGAATACTTGAATGCAATTTTTGTCTTTCTCATCAATTTTTTAGATTTGTATATACACAAAATTATAAAAACTAGCTAACATAGATTTACAACCCTATTAATGAATAAAGGCTACCTGAGTGTACATTGTTTGAGGATATGAATCACGAGGTGTGGAGGAAGAAGGTGCACCAAGAAACTGTTTGAAATCTGAAGCATGTTATGAGACAAACATTCAAATATAATATTCAACTGTTCAAATGCAGTAATAATATCTTTAATACTGGTTGCATACCTGTGGACTCATCATCGAGAATGTATAAGGGTCTGTAGGAATAGAGCATCCCTCATGAACAGTGCGACCCTGAAATTTCATCATATCAAAATTCTACTAATTTAGTTATTCTTAAATTTCAAAATATATTTTCATAAACAACATTAAAATAACTTGCTAAATTTTACCTGAGTGTCAATGCCAAATGTATCATTTAGAATATCATCTGTGAAAGCCATCGCCTCTGCAACTGACGTAGGCTATGTAGCTGCATCACGAGCACCCTGATAATCATACGTGCAAATAACACCACAAGCGCCACAATGGTGGGGTGGAGCTCGGGGCCTACATGTCTCCTCCACACCAGGCTCTACTAGAGGACTCACACATTGTAAAATGGTCTGGGTGAGTGAGCCAATCGACTTCATCGTGTCCACCTCTACATTGTCCTTAACAATGGAAGGAACAACGACATGCTCCACCATGGGTCTGCTCAAGGCTCTCGGTGCCAACTGTAGATTACGTCGTGCAATAGGTCTATCATGTGTGGAGCCCCCACCTCTGCCCTGAAAGTCTAAGATGTCAAAATAGTTTGGAATTTTATTGAGGACAAACTCGCAATAGAGTTTCCTCAAAAAGTATTGCGGCACCTCATGGTTATTGCATGGAGGTTGGTCAAATACCATCCACCACCGCTCCCAAAATTTGTTTCTAATTAAATCATGGTGGCACCAATGGATGGGGAACCTCTTACATGCATGGGACAAAGGTTCATTGGCTTTTGGGTCTTTAAATAGGGCACACAACTCGGCTTTGCTAATTTTTAGTTTTTTGACATCTGCATATGACAAACCATTAGCATAAAATTGCCTCATCTCATCTCTCTTAGTTGACCAAAAATTCATTTGCTCGCTCATGTTGATGGTGAAAATGACACAAACAACGTTAAAACAAAATATTTCTACTCTATTTCTCTTGAAAAAGAAAGACATGTAGTAGCCTAACTCCCAAGGTCCTGGTAGCTAGTTCTCAACTGTAATATTCAAGGGGCCTGTGCTGGTAACAAAAGATTCAAGCAATGACTCATTTTACAGAACTGTTTTGGTAAATCAATGGGGTTTCAAACAAAAGAAAAAGATAGATCAAAGGGGTAAACCAATAAGCATTAATCAAATTTATCTAGCATCTAGACATATATCTTCAAATAATGAATGTTCTTCCAATCAGATCAAGAAAACCATAAGATGACACAATCTATAGCATAATCTATACCACTGCATACATTTTAGGTGCTTAATTAACTTCACAATTACACATCACAAATATTTCAAGGATTTCAAAACAACACACATTCATTCATCATCAAGATTATAGATCAACAAACTTTAATAACTTCAATTCAATGATAATCTAACAAGATAATCCTTAAATCTAGTTTCTTCTAATGACTTTCATCACATAAGAAACTAGCATGCTTCAGCACAATCACTGGCATTCAGATAGATTATAACTTATTAGCCTTATCAAATAAAACAACTCAATTGTAATGCCATATTGCGTAAACCTGTTATTCTATTAATTGTAAAAAGATCAAGTACAAAGTATCTCTGTAATCACTACAAAATTCTATCTCCTAAAATCAGGTAAGCCAATCCTATTCTTAATTAGCCGACCCTTACAATATGATACCCATAGGGTATTTATAGATTATACAAAGTTCGAACTCCACTTCTATTTTAAGTCACCCACCCTTTTAGGAACAAAAAATTTCTTGGAAACTCAAATCGATTTGATCTTGAGTTCTTATATTAGACATTCAATTCAACTAGAGAATAGAAAAATAGAAGAGAAACATGTCATGCACCTCAACTGTTAGTGTTGCATGCAACATGCAAAGAAGAAGAAAGTCATGCATGCAGAAGATTTATGCATGTGAAGTTGGATCTGTAATGAACTCATCATAACTGGCAAAGACTTGCTGTGATGTATCTAATTCTAGCCCATCAACCCAGCTATCTTCAAATTTGATTTGATCCAATTCTGTTGCAGCAAACTCCCTCATACCTTTCATCTTTGTCAACTCTCTTCTAGCAGCTTTTATTTCTTCTTTGACATCCATTAGTTGATCTATCATCAAATCTTCTCCATCATCTTCTTTCTGCATGAGTCCTCTAAGTCTTACATCCCATTTCTCTTTCATTTGACTCAAAGGCATGCCTTCCTTTGTTAATACATTTACATCTACAATGATAGCAATGACTGCTTCCAGCTCCTCAAACTGCTCAGTCAAATTATTAACAGCCTCTTGAACCTCATTCCTATGTTTACACAAGAAATCTGCTCTGAATCGAAGTATACGAGAGGTTTTCCAACAAAATCTTTATTTTCCTCCTCAAGTATGGACTGTTCAAGAAGAGTAGTCAAAGGCAATGTATTAACCTTCTCCAATTTCTGACTATACTCTTTATACTCCTCTTCTTGTTTCTCCGATGCTTCAATGTATTGGTGCATTTCTCTTATCAATTCCTCAGTGCCTTTGTAAACTTCAAAACCCTCAACCAAAACTTCACCTACTTCCCGTTTCAACTTGTCTATCCATCTGTCTACCATCTCCGCTTTGTCTCTTACCTGCACCAAATCATCTACCTCCTTTTTGCTTAACAAAATAGGAGTCTCAATGGCCGTTACTTGTTGTGATCTTGGAGAGGAAACACTTTTCAAAAATAAATGTAATTGATCCAGCTAAGCTTTAAGCTCATCTTTCTTTTGTTTGTCCTTTATCATTCTTGACTTGGTTGTTGAAGCCACCACATCAATTAGGTTCATCTGTTGATTCCTAGTGGGCCTTCCCAAGTTAACAATACTCAACTGATAATCTATTAGCTGCATGTCCCCTACCTCCTTTTCTTTCATTGGCATGGCACACTCAGCAACAATCTCTCCTTTGTCCGTGAGTCTGGTAGAGTGTAGGATTTTGGCCTTCTTTTTAGACCTCTCTTGCTCGATCTCCTTCATCATATCCTCCCAATTGAGAGGTTGTGAAGGTGTTACTGCCCTTTTCTGTAGGTCTAGTTTTAACCAAGTGGGAGCACATGGAGCAGTAGTCATCATAGAAGAAGAAGAGGCAATAGTAGTATAAGGTGGCTGCACACTTACTTGGGGTTGAGAATCAACCCTTGATTTCTCTTGTTGTTCTTGCACTATATGCATCTGCACAAGTCTTTCAGCCTCTTCCCTATCCTTTTGTTCTTGTATCTTTTTATCTTCTTCTTCTTTCTTTAACCTCTCTTCCTCCAATCGATCTCTCTCCACCTTTTCCCTTTCCATTCTTTCCTTTTCCAATCTATCCTTCTCTAGAGCTTCTTTTTCTTGTTTCTCTTTTTCTAAAGCCTCTAGTCTTTCTTTCTCTAGCCTTTCCGCCTCTAGAGCCTTAAGTTTTTCTACCTTTGCTTCTTCTTCTTGTTGCTTCTTAACCAGCTCTTCGGCATTCTTTCCCTTTTCCAATGTTTTTGCTTCTTCATCCTTTTGGCGAGCTTCCTCTGCAAGTTTCAACCTAGCAACCAAGAATTCTTTCTCCCTCTGATTCCTTGCCTTCTCTTCTTCAAGGTCATGAATCTTTTGTATTAGTTCCAACTTTTCATTCTCTTCTTTAACCTTGAGCTCATGTTCTTGTTGCCTTCTTTGTCTCTCTACTTCATCAGCTGCTGCCTTAGCTTCAATTTGTTTGGCTTTTAATTGTTGCTGGTGCAGTATAGCATCAACTTGCACCTTGGCATCAATTTCCTTTTGTTTTTCTAAGGCTGCAACTCTTGCATCAGAATCCTTTTTTCGCTTCTTCAAACAGCTTCCATTGCTCTTCTTGTGTCAAAACCTGCTCAGTATCCTCCTCTAGAGGTACATTCTCTTGCATATCTTTTCCTGACATGGTCTCATCTGAATCTATCCCAACCTCATGAATTTCCTCCTCTAAGGCTGCTTTTCCCTTTCCAGCTTCAGCCATACTATGAAGAGCTCCCTTTTGAACTTATTTACTCTTCTTCCTTGTAAGTGGGACTTGTGCGGATGATTCACCTAATATAGGTGTCGAAACAGTTGATCCTTTTTGTATATCCTCTTCTTGGATTTCCTCTTCATCATCTACCATCTCAAGTTCTATCTCTTCGATGTCTGGGGGAAAGAACTCCAATGGCTCTTTAGGAGGTGTCTTCCTTTTGATCCTTTTGTATCCCTTACCCTTTTTAGGGGCTGGTCCTTGAGGCACTTGGGTTCTTAACACCAACCAGTTAACACTTCAGTCCAAGACTATCCTTCCAATCCGCTTAATATCAATGGTTTCTTTAGCATCCCAGTCAATTGGATCCAGATTCTTGGTGCCAATGTTCAAAGCCTCATAGGATGGATCCAATATAATTCCATCATCCACCAATGTGTCAGGAATGATTTCTTTAACATCGAGTTTTGACATGAGTGAGATAGATAACCTTTCATAATTCTTCTTTCTTAGATCATACTCATCTTGCCGATCACTCCAGAAGTCTTCTAACAAATTGAAATGTTTGATAAACACCGAAGGTAACAAGGCATGCATCTTACCCTTTGGATCAAAGAGCCTACGGGCTGTGTATAGACCTAACTTCAATTGTATCAATTCACTATAGACAACCTTTGCTCCTACCAAGTGCTGAAAACCATACTCACCCAACTTCATGGGAAACTTGTGACATCCTGTTTTATGCTTTATTCCAAACCGAGCATTCACTCCAAGAGCTTGGTATACAAACTCCATCAACACTATCCTATTGTTGCAACACCTTAGAAGTAGATGTGGATGGCCTTCAAAACCAGCTAACTTGAAATATGTAAATTTGGGGTATTGAATGTACCAACATCCCCATTCAGCAATGAATGCCATAGCTTCTTGACTCAACCTATACCCTGCATCTCCATTCAATTTATTAATGACTACATATATAAATGCATCATTGACTCTTCTAAATTGAGTCTCAGAAACTTGTAGAGACAACTGGTCATAATGCTCCCATACTTTCTTCTGTCCATCCAAGGCTCCCATTATGCCCACTCTGTTCAAACCCGAGAAAACACCCAACCTTGCCACTGCATACACAATGTAGGAAGTCATAAAGAAACACTTAGTCTCTCTAATGTTACCCAGTTGATTATGGATAGCATTTGATACGATCATAAGCCAATCAAACTATTGTTTTCCATTTAAAATTGTCTGGATGAAAGGAAACATCCACTCCTTGAACCGAAATGTATCTCTCTTCCCAAAAACTCTAGACAACATCATAATTATATCTAATACCTCTTTGTAGAAATTTTCCCTCTTTGGCTGGTCTACAAGCTTGCTTAAAGATTTCTTTTCTGTCTTCAACCACTTCTTGTTCAAATGAGACTTATTGGAGTCCTTATACTGACTATATTTCTCCAAGGCCTCTGTCTCTTCCAACTGCACCAAGATCTTAGGATCTGGGACATTGAATATACTTTGCAATGCTTGAGGAGTAAGATCAATGATCACATTGTTCTGGGAATCCATGCACTATCTGGTAACAGGATTGTAGGCACTTGCAGCTGTTAAGATCAATTATTGGCATTGGATTGACAAAGGAAATACAGTAATATGGGCTAAACTAGAATCAAGAATTCTTTGTGTCCTTCCTGTTAGATCTTCCCATTTCGCAAAGGTGTCTACATATAGCTCCTCGAAGTTGTACTAGCCCAAGTTTGTATCGGTGATGTCTGACCAGTCAGATTCCACCTTGCTCACCTTCACCATAGGACTCGTATGATTATACCTCAAGGTATAAGGTAGTTTTTCAGGCTTGATCTTCTTTGGTTTAGGCGCTGCCTTTGATGTTCCTGCAGGTCGATTCCTTTGAGCAACTTCTCTTGATGTTCCTGACATTTTCTAACTTCCCTGCAACAAAAACCTCTAATTAAATCTTTGAATATCATCATAAAAAATGCTTTTAAAACCATACCTTTCATGCATACATCAGAGGCGGAACCAGGCAGAAACATATTCTAAATAGTCTCTTATAACATACTGTTGGAATCGGAGTCGAAACTAGAATGGACACTCTACAAATAAGAAGCAGGCTCGGAATCAGAATTGGAAATAAAGATTGGAACCGGAATCGGAATAGAAACTGATTCAGGTTCCTTCAAATTTTCTAATTTTCATATTCGGGTTTGGTTCCGCTCCCGCTTCTGCTAGGAAAACATTTTTATAAAGTAAAACTCCTCACTATAGGCGGAGTCAGAGACGGGATGGAAATGGAATCGATTCCTTTTGGAAACCCAATTTTTCAAGTTAACAAAATGATTCTGATCCTGCTTCCACCCAGGTTGACCATGACATCATCCAAGACTTTAATCAATTTAATACATAACTTCATGGTTTCAAAACTAGGCGATTTTCAAAACGACATGGGGCTAACCTGGAACTCGATAAAACCATACCCATATGACTAGGGGTGATTGTATTTTAGGGCATCATTTTAACCTTTAAAAGTGATCACAGACATACACGAAACCCTAATCTAAAAAAAACATGACATGAAAACTAGGGCACAATTTAACCCTCCCTATTTAACCTAACAAATGTACAAATGAAAACCTGAGTAAAACAACATATCGTATAAATCCTAACTACTGTAAAAACAAAAATTTAATCTTCCTCACTGTAACTCCTTAATTTAACTAACGTGATTTAAATCTAACTTTAATCTAACTTACTGCAAATCAAAATAGCACGACGTGATCATGACTAAAACGTGAAAGCGATCGTGCCCTAGAACAAAAAGAACCAAAAACAAAAGCAGAAGAAATGAAGAATAACCAAACAAACAAAGCAAGAACCTACGCAAACAAACTTACTAAGAACCATGAATTTCGTAAAAAAGAAATGATTCAAAGCACAAGCAAACACAAAAAAAATGCAACAGTAAATAAACGAAGAACAACAACGATAAGAAACCCTACCTCGAACACAAAAGAACCGAACTAACCTTTTGAACTAATTCGCAAGCAATAATCTTCTCCTCCCTCAATCGATTCGCTCAAACGAACTTCGCCACTGCTCTTCCTTGCTCTTTAATCTCTTAACAATGATAATAATGATACGCTTAATCCTTAATAAAGGTAAAAACGAGAATTTCTACCTACAAAAGCAGCTATCATTAATGCATTAAATGTAGTTGGGCGGAATCGGAATTGAAAAAGAACCAACACTTCACTGTAGTGCGACTTCAGTCAAAAATTCAACGACAAAGAAAATGACAAGGGCATAATCGAAATGGAGACTGATTCATAAACTTAAGAAATTTCCTAACTTGATTCCCATTCCGGTTCTGGTTCTGCCAATAAAACAGAAAACAAAACTCAACACAAAAAGTAAAACAAAAGAACCAACATAATAAAACTTAACACAAGGACTAAGACTAAAACCAAAAGTTGAAAAGCGGAGACAGAGGCGGAAATGAATTTAGATTTTGCAATTTTCAATAAACGCCAACTTAACGCCCACTCCGGCTCCGAGTCCGATGAAGACAAAACAACAGACCAAAAGAAAAGACTATCGGGATGGGGCCCAGAACGAGTTTTGATTGAAGTTTTAGAACCCGATTTGGTTCCAGGTCCGATTCCAACAAACTAAAATAAAATAAACAAAGTGTTGAAAGGAGAAAGACTCCAAACTTTGTTTGAAAAACAACAAGAGATGAAAATAAACAAAGGGGGACCCATTTTGACCAAGGCAAAAGATGAGGTGGTTATGCAAGGCATAACAACTCATTTCTCCTACATGAATTAAAATTGACTTCAATGATTCAACAATCCCTCTCCTATAAGGGTGGGTTTCGACATGCTCGGTTAATCTTTCAATTAATTGTTGAATGTCTCTTTTATTGTTTTCAATTTGATTTTGAATATTTTCTTGTGTTCCTTGAGGATGCCTATGAATTGATGGAGGGGTTTCGGGTTGTTCTTGTATAGGAGGCTCTTGATGAGGGGGTGATTGTGAATTCTCAATGTTTTGAGGTGGAGATTCATTCCCTAAGAATTAGAACAAAGTTTTATTATAAAAATCTATTTAAAGTTGCATTCCAAATCAAATTCAAAATAAATAGAATAAAAATACACACCTCTTTGCAATCTTTGACCTCTTTGACGTGTTGGTGGCATTCTCGTGGAAAATGGCAAGCTAAGGATGCAAATAATGGAGGAGATTTGGCGAGCGTGAGTTGCAGACCTGAAATATTCCTTCTCAAGCCGCGGGTTGAAGACAAAATGAGGGTTCCAAACTCGACTTTTGCATTTTATGTCTAGAAATACATTTGGCGCACGCCAAAGGCCTTATTTCAGCGTTTTTTTGATCATTTTTTTAATTTGGCACCTAAATTGTGTCACAGATTGGTGCACTTACCCATCACTTGCCCATTTCATTGAAAACGATATCACACTCAATTATAAAGTGCCATTATTTGTTACTTTGAAATTGTTATATGCATTAAAAAATATAAAGTGCCCAAATTCGGAGGGGATCAAAATCATAATCAAGGGGAGTTGTCTTGTGTGTCATTCTACAAAATGTAAATAATCCTAACTCCATTTAACTTTTATGAATGGAATAAATCAATGGAGATAAATCTCAAGAAACTAGGATTACATTGTGTCACTATGGCTTTGAAACTTGAACCTACAAGAGCAACTGAAAATAAAAAATGGCATAATGAAAAGGATGAAGCCCATGGAACATTGTGTACATTTATTTCTCCCGACCTTCTCTTTCACATTCATTCTGCCACAACACCTAATGATGTATGACAAAATTATAAAATTTATTTGGTAAGCAAGATGTAATGAGGGGACATCAACTAGAGAATGAACTAATAAGTTCGACTCCACAAGAATTTAACACAATTCAGGAGTTTTCGATAAATTGAACTTGTTAAGGTTTCAACTCAAGCAATGTGGAATAGAAAAACAAGATGAACAATTGGTCCTAATTGTCTTATCCAAGTTAGGTCCTCAATATTCAGTATTTGTTTCCACTTTTCATGCAACAAACAATGTTTTTGGTGCACGTTGCACTATGCCATCTCTTTCAAATTTTGTTGTTTCTCTCAAAAAGGAGCAAGACAATCTAATTCAAATAGGTGTACCATGCAAAATTCAAAGCCATGAGTTCTTATTGCAACTAAATAAAAGGACAAAGAAATAAAAGATGGTAAATCACAACAAAAAGTGAAGTGTTCTTTCAGTAAGAAAACTAGGCATAATGAAGACAAAACTATGAAGAAAAGGATACACCACCTTCAACATCTACTTGAGAAACAAGTGGTTCCTACCTCCATCAAATAATCTTCATCTAGTTCAGTATCTTCAAAATCAAATGATATATCTAAAGGAAAAGTATCAATGGCTATTGCAAGTTCAGAGATTGATAAATGGGTTCTTGATTTGGGAGCATCACATCATGTCTCCTTATCCAACAGTGCACATGTCCTTTTATCCTTCTAAGGTAAACAAAACACAAGTAGCTAATAACACTTTCCTATGTGTTTGTGGATAAGGTATAGTTGAGATATGCAATCTGAGTATCACTAACATATTTTTGTTCTTGAATTGGAAAACAACATTCTTTCCATTTATCAACTTATAAGTTTACATCTACTTCAATGAAAATTCAAGATTATCAGAGCAGACAAAATTTTGCACTAGGCGATATTGATCAACTCTCTCATCATGTTTACACATTTTCACAAGTTTTGCTCCAATGAATTCATACTCACAAATGCATTCTTCCACTTCCAATATTGACAATTCATCTCCTCCACTATCTCTTGTTGCATCAGAATTCATAGGAACTTTATCGAGAGCATCCAAAGGTTCTTTCTAGTAGAAGATCACAAGGAGCAGTTGAGCATCATCTTTTGGAGGGCTTCACAGTCTCTCTTCATTGTACTTTCTTGTTATCATCTACATTTTGGAGGGTAGTTTTTTTCCACAAGGTTTTCTACCTTTCTCCACTTTATGGGATATTTAATTGTACATGGGTACCTCATCAGGCCTAGTTATTAGAACCCATCCATTTGTGTACCCATCTAAGCTAAGCTTAAAGGGGGATGTTAGAGTAAAATGATTATTATTTAATTGTTTTATTATACTTTGTGTTAATCCACCTTAGGTGGCAATGTGTCATTTGAAGAACTAGTTGAACTCTTCAAATATGTGTGGCACTTCTCATTTGACACTTGGTGGAGCCTTCTTTAAACCTTGAGTTGAGCACTCCTACAATGACTCAAACTATTTTTCCTATATGCACAATCATTCTCTTTGAGAATATCATTCCACCAATTCTACTTCATTTCATTTTGTATTGCATTCTTTTTTTCTCAATCTCATAGACTTGTTGATATTAGCATTCAATCAAAGATCAAGTGGCCAACATCAACATGGTATTAGAATTATTCTACAATTTGAGTGTTGATTTGGTTGATCTGTGAGTTATTGCAAAATAAGAAAGCCTATGTATATATTTTATTAAGATTGGAAAAAGTTGAACAAGAAGGCATGTGGAACCATATAGTTATGTCTTGTATATTTTTTCCCTTGAATGCTATAGAGGAGGTTATTACATTTAGTCCATGGAAGGAATTAGATTATATTTACTAAATAATGAGTGATTAATAAATTATGCCTTAAGAAAAGATTGTATTATTTTAAAATGAAGGAGACTTTGGTGCTAATCATTTCAATGCTTTTAATTTGATTTTAAGTTAGCTAGGACCTGTATATGTTAAGATGGACAAAGAGGATAAATGTATTTTACTACTTTTCTCTTTAATAGAATTGTGGGAAAATCAATTGTTGTTATTAGTGGTGGTACTACAAAGTTCAAGATGAATATTATTGTTGTCACTTTGTTCAACAAATAAATGACCTTAGAAAATTCATGGATGAAGGTTTAAAGAATTCATTACATGTTTAAGGAAGGTACAAATCAAATCTAAGGATAGATCCTATTTGTGTTGGGAAAGGTGTCTCAACTTTTCTCTTAATGTTAAGATTACAAAAAGTATAATTTTTGGATATAAAATAAAAGAACTCAATTTTTGGGCTATAGAGTTAGTTTTTGACCAAAATAATTATTCCTAATTGTTCGATTTGAGGGTGATTATTGCATAGATCTCTTTGATCTCTTCATGTTAAAAAAAAATGGGCTTGACTAGCGAGACCAAATCAAAATTTATGGCCATCAAAAGTTTGGTAGGAAATGTAAAAAATTGTTGGACACATAAAATAGTTGTAAAGTTGACCAACTTATTATGCATGTTATTTCAAATCATAAGACATCTTTGATTGGGGATAATTTTGGATGTCACTTTTTGGGATAGTTTTAGGTCATGGTTTTCTAATTACCATTTTATGGTTGCATGTATTGTAACTCCTACATATTAGATGCTTGAGATGGATGTTATGTGTAAGTTTGTAGATATTGTTAAGTTGTCAAAATTCCTCTAAATCTTTGGTTGGTGCTACTCCTATGAAGGCTATCTCAACAATTCTATTGTAATGTGGTTTACTAAATAATGCATTGGGCTACTTTGGAGTATGGGGTTTTTCTCTTGAAAGGTTTTTCCCTATATAGTTTGTGTTATATTATATTATTTATTTTATGTTTAAATGTGATTCTACTTTCTATAATTGTCAAAAGATTAAAATTTTCACAACGCTCTTCTCAAAAATTATATTAGTGTAGGAATTATTTTTTCATACCTTGCTTCGTTTTAGTTAGGTCCAAAAATTGTAGGTCTTAAATTGTAGAACTCATTTCTACTTTCAAGGCTAGGGGTTTTTATTCATGAAATTATAAAACAAAGATTCATAAATAGACTCAATATGATTAAAGGTTGCCCAATGAGAGTGGCTAATATTCTCTACACTTTATCTCACCTTAAACTCAAGAGGGTTTTTTTAGAGGCATCCTTAATAATTGTTTAAATCACAATACCTAGACACACACTTAACCCCCATACATTTTTACTAGGTCAAGGTTAGTTAGTTGCAAAAGGCCTCTTATGTAGTGATAAAATAATTTGTATAATGTATATTTAGATAGTAACATCATTGTGTAATCCCTCGAGATGGTTTATTTTAACATTTCATAAGTATTGGAAAATTACAAACATACTAGTAATGATTCACATAAAGTTTCATAATTTTGATCTACTTTTTAAGTGTGTCCCTAGTTTGCATTATTAAACCATAAGCAACATGTATAATTCCTACTTCTACTTCCTATCAAGTTACTAGTAACTAATTTTATTACTTTAAATGTATATGGGAGGTCAATATATTTGAGACTATTCTCTTATTGGGTCATAGCTCATTGCATTCATCCATTAAAACTAGTAAGCAAGAAATTATTGCATAGACACAACATACAAAAACCACATCTAATAATAATCCCTCTTCAAACTCACAACTATTCACCTATAACTTGAGAAAGAGACAACTACAATAATATATTGCAATCTATTAAGGTTCTAGTTACAATCGCATCAAAAAATGTGATGGAAGAAACCTCATGGGAAAGAATATTATCACACTTCTTTGCCCAGAAAGTCTCTCAAAATACTTACAAATGACTAAGAAGACATGTGGATATGTATACTTGTTATAATATTGTTAGATACTCTGCCCTAATGATAAATAAAATAACATAGTTGAAATCCTAGAACACTTTGCACTCTCATTATGTGAAATCCCAATCCTACCAACCCTTAGAACAAAGAAAGGACTTGTATTTATAGATCTAAAGTCTAGGAACTTGAGTAATGAGAGAGGAAATATGGCTAGACAGTATTATAGAGATTGTCCACACTCTTGATGTCATTTTCTTAAATACTTGCATAAAAAATCATTTCCTTGAAACCCACAAAGACACCTAAATTATGAGAAAATTAATATCATTATATTCACCATCATTCTGTACATTCACAACATGTGGATCTATGTGTTCACAATAGAAGAGTGCCCATAAAAATTTCTAAAATAATAGCCTATAGATGGCATGGATGTATCAAGATCTACAACTTAGCCACTACAATAAATTAGGGCATAGGTTAAGTGCATGAAAATGGTATACAAAAAGTGGGTAAAAAGCGAGTCAAAAGTGACCACTTTTTTTCTAAAATCAACTAACCCTAAACTTGGATGAGTACTTTGAGATTTATGCACTCAAAATTTGAAGATATTGTACCATAGAAAATTGTATACACTTACAATTTCACATTATGTTTTGGCCCCCTAATTTATTGGACTTAATTAAGCTTCTAATTTTCCAAATTATGCATTCCAAAGCCTATTTTTTACCATTTTTCACAGAAGGACAAGTATTAAACAAATGCATTCAATCATTAAATTATCCCCAACTTTGAGTGTCCTAGAATTTTGGGCCAAGACCTAGTCGCCCATGGGCAACTGGGTCCCCCTTCTTAGTCGGGACCCAAATTTTAAAACATTTTTGGTGGTATTTTAATATGAAAAATTCAAATATGAAGTGTCAGCTTTTGGAATCTAATTTTTAGGAAATTGGATAAACACCTATAAATTCTAGTGATTTTATCATTTGAAATCTAATGGAGCATTAAGACACACAATTGAGAAAATACTATTTTCAAGAGCATTATTGAGCAAGTCAAGAGCAGTATTATCAGAGTTTATTACATTGATTCAAGAACCAACATCATGTCAAATTCTATGTGTTTTCATGTTCATGTTTTGTGAAGGCTAACATTTTTGTAGATCTCCAAAGCATTCAAGCATTCAAACAAATCTATCAAGCAAGATCCAAATCCTTGAAGTGATGTGTATGTCTTTAGTTCTTCAAGGAAGCCATTAAAGGGTGGTGAATTGCAACATTTTATTCATTCATCATTTCCTTATTTCCATTATCAGTTTATCATTGACATTACCATCAAGTGAAAGTGGAAACACTTACACGGGGTTTGACTAAGGCAAGCCCCTATATGGCACAACATCTTCTCTTTGTGAATCCATGGGTTGCAGGTTTAGAAAATATTGAAGAGAGTTTAAGGATCCATTTTGTATTGTTGCATTTGTTGTCATCAAAGTTGTCAAGACATGAAAACTCGATTACAAAATTTACTGACAACACTCCAACAGAGGAACAAGCAAAAAATAGAAGTTTATATCCAACACCAGAGGACCCAAAAAATTCAAAAAGACACCCTAACAAAGTCCTACTCACCCAGGGGCGACCCGATCTTGCTACAACACTCAAATCTGAATTTTGGTGACAGGTACACATTAGTCTACACTTTCAAGATTCACTTGCAGAGTTTTGTTTATGTTTTCTTATCTTTAAAAAATCGTATTTATCAAATTAGGTCATTTAGTTTAATTAGATTACTCATTTTAAATCATTCCTACCCTTAAATAGATGCAGATGCACAGGTCTAATTGACTCACCCAAGAGGTTGAAATTCAATCTATGCACCTTGTTGATTTGCATCTTAATGAAAACATAAAAGCAACAAAAATGCATCCTAGGTCTTGAGTGTTAAACTTAGGGTGTACCACATTTTTAATGTTTTAGATACAAAAAGAACAAGACTTGTAGTACTCTAAATCTAGTTTATAAAATACTAAAGTTTTTTTAAAAATAGTTAAGATTAAGAGGATGAAATGTTTTGCACACACATAAGTGTTCCTATTCTTTTTGGTAAAATATAACATAGTGTTTGGTGTGCGCCCCTCTATTTTTTAATTTTTTTTTGCATTTAGTATTTTGAAAAACTCAATGGTAGAAATATAGTTAAGATTGAGTACTAGAAGTATATTTTTTATAATTTTTTATTGAATATAATTTTTTTATGATTTTTCAAAGTGGATGCATCTTGAAAATAACATCATCGAGCATGCATGTCACATAACTTGCACTAAAATAATGATTTTTAAAAAAAATATCAATGTGTAAAGAATGAAGCTTAGAACAATCTTATTTTTAATTTTAAATTTTGACAAGTATATCAAAATTTATAAGAAAAATGAACACATATGTGTATGAGAAATATAGATACATTAACTTAAAAGAAATTCAAAATAAATTTGTTAATTTATTTCAAATATTAAAAATATGTGGTTAGAAAGCTTAGAAGATGTGTGAAATTTTGGTGGCAATTTTATTAAAGGTCCTTATACAATGTGTAAACTTGATGACATACAAGATGAGAAATGAGAATCAAGGTCAAAAACACGTGTAATTGAGGCAAATAAATAGTCCAAATCTATAGGCTTATTATCCAAACCTATTCCAAAGCAAAAAGGGTAAAAAAAATTTGACTTAAAAATGCACTTGCATTCTATGATACATAGAACGTGAGTGTGTTCTATAAAACATGAAATGCACTTGCATTTGTCTACTCTCTCCCTCTCTTTCTCTCACTCTCCCTATCTATCTCTCCATTTATCTTTTTATATCTCTCTCACTATGTCTTTATGTCTCTCACCTTCTCTTCCTCAATCTCTTTATCCTCACTCTCTTTATCTCTCTCCATCCTCTATTTCTCTCCCTACTTCTCTCTCCCTTCATTCTTCTCTATCTCTCTCTCCTTCTCCCCCTTCCCCTCTCCTACTATCTCTTTTTAACTCTCTCTCACCATTTCTTTATGTTTCTCTCCCTCTCCTTCTTTAGCTCTATTCGCCTCCCTATATATCTCTCTCCTCTCCCTCTCTATCTCTTTATCTCTTTATCTCTCCCTTTTTATCTTTTTATCTCTCTCCCTCTCCTTATATCTTTTTTATCTCTCATCAGAACTTTATGTTTCTCTACCTCTCCATCTCCCTCTCTATCTCTCATTCCCTATCCCTCCATCTCTTTATCTCTCCCCCTATCAAGTTATCTCTATCCCTCTCCCTATCTCTATTGAATTCTCCATCCATCTCTCTTTAAACTATGTGTTGTGAAACCTAATTATGAGCTTCATGACCCAAACTTCACATTCTAATATCGTTATTTGAACAAGATGTTGAAATATAGAAATGTATTACCCTCATGCTACAACAACTCCAATTAGGCTTGGTCCTAATCTTATTAGTTTTCATTTCGATAAAATGACAATATTTATACCTTCTCTTTCCATAATTCATGTTCAACTCAAGATTAGATCCCAATACTACTTTCTATGATAAAACCTCCAAATTTTACCATGAGGTCACACTATATGTCTCTCACTCACAAATGTATGATATCAATTAGTACCTTGGTAATTATTAGAAATTTTAATAAGGTGAGAACATATTTAGTGTCATTGTGCCACCAACCTCTTAATAATCATTCCAAAGGTCTTGAGTTTATATAGGCTTTTTCATATTATTCACAATGATGTCCTAGTCTTAATTGCTTGCCTTAAAGGAAGTAATGACTCCTAGTCTATTGTGACTAGTAAAAAAATGCCCATGTCCATATCATTTAGAGACTACATATGTTCAATACCTATATGGTCACTAGCTCTACACAATCTAGAGTGATGCATGCTTCATCTTCTATATTTTCCTCACCTTCACATGCCATGAAATATATATTTCTTGGTAGGGACCTTGAAACCTCTATCCCCTTTGGTTCACATATCTTCTCTTGCAAGTTTTAACGTGTTCCAATGTAGGTATATATGCTAGTATCCTACCCCCTTTGTATAAAACATAGCCTATAATAAACCAACTTATGCACGAAATATAGGACACTTTACACATTATCTCGCCTTGTTATCTACCTTTCTACTTAATCTCTCATCCCACCATACTATCATTGTAGCCCCTTATCCTTGTACATCCTTGTTATTGTACTTCCTTCTAGCTTTGAGGTTCCTCACTATGAAAAGTATGATGGCAAGGGTGATCCACAAACATGTGCTCATCTTTACAAAACTGTGTAGTGACCATTTTAAGATCAATTTTGCTAGCAAAACTCTTCTCATAATTGTTGAAATACATCACACTAGATTTATTTTTCTCACTTCTCAATCATTCAATAAATTATTTAGATCAATTAGTAAATCAATTCTTAAAATACTTCCTAAGTAATATACACCCCCAAGTCACCTTTACTAATTTGGTGTGTTGTAAGCAAGGTTTTTATGAAAAATATTTAATTTTATATTTAAATACAAATCCTTGTTCTCTCACATTCCATACGTGCACTCCCTAGATTATATCTACAAAAGGTTTGAATAAGAAACCTTTAGCCTCTAGTCAAGGATAAAATTTTACTAATGAGATATTTTTCTTTTGCATGACTTTGCACAACTCTTAAAACTATCAACAAAGTATCAACCAATTCGAGGCACCCACTTCACAGGCTCCTGCTACATCATCTATGAATTTGGCTTCACATAATAACTAGAAAAGTAATTAAAATAATCTTGACAAATAATTCTTCTACTATTATAAATAACACTCCTACCATAACACCTATTATTGCATTGGATTTTTTTGTTTAAACCTCAAAGAAACTAAAAATTCACAAAATTTTCCAAATCTCTCTATTCAATATTGTAGCAACTCCTAAACAAAAAATTAGTGGTTTTTTCCCATTTCATCACTAGACAATGATCAACCTCTTCCACCTTCATATGATCTAAAGACCTTTTACTAGTACTATAGAGTCTCTAGCCATGATCTATTGAATGATGTTTGCACCTTTTAAGAACATAGTGCAAGACCTTATCAATTCAAATACCATCTAAGTCTCTGAAATAAACAATAAAGGAAATAATTATTCTAATAAGCCTATCTGTATTTTATAGAAACACACAAACCTTTTCTCGTAACATCCCTCTAAATTTGCAGATGTTGTTCTTAATTTGCCTGCACAAGATACCAACATTGATAGTTCTCCCTCTCCTTTAATAGATATGTTAAGGATGGTGGACAACCACCCTTGAGCTTGTTGATCTTGGTCTATCCCTAAAACCTAGACCATCTCTTTCTTTTTTATCAATGTGTCGTGGATATATATAATAGACCTATTTACATTCTTTCTAAAGTCAATAGGAAACCTATTTGAGGAGTACTTATTGATCCAATTGGCATGGTTAATTTAGTCATAGAGGAATTGTTATATGTCCATGATTTGTATAAAGACAAGTAGGAAAATTTACAAGTATTTATACAAATGCATGTGATGGCCTTTCCATGCTTACCTTGGGTTTGCTTACCTTTTATGTCTAGGTTGGACCAAAATCCGTAGACACCCATTTCTCTATCATTCTTATATTTTGTTTCTTTCATCTAAATTTGGGTCACCCATGGCTCACCTCAATACAAGTTATCCCCTCCATTGTTCATGAAGTATCTTAAGTCCTTAAACAATAGCTCACAAGACATACATTTTACCATAATGGATTTTAGCCTCTCTCGTTGCATGGTAACTTCTCCTTGGATTGTTTTTGGTTGAACCCTATGAACCTCTTTGACCCTACATTTATTCTTATTTAAATCTTATCAAAAATTCAAAGTGGCTCAAAGAGCATTTTTTCTACTGGTCCTTCCTATTTTGTAAATGTTCACCTATCAATTTATTAGCCTTCACTAATATCTTATGTTCCTCGAGCCTTGCCTCTTCAATGGTTAGAGGAAATAAATCCTTATTAGTATGCGTTCCCATCCCTCTTTTGGTTTCATGACCTTTAACTTGGTGTTCTTTATTCCTACCTCCACCTCTTTGATTATTGAAGGAAATCCACCCTTACTACATAAACGTCCCCTTTCAATCTCTCACTTTCGAACAAATGTTTTTATTCCCCCCTTTCCCATTTGATAGTCCAGAGAAATCAACCCATGACACATCCTCCTCCTCATGCACATATGGTTTCCCTTTGATAGAGGACTTGGAAATTAACCCACACTAGTATACTCCCCTCTTCTCCTAATTGAATCTCTATCTCACACTAGATAATCATCTTGTGAAATATCACAAGTACTATTGATGTGTTGCAATTTGCGAGTGTGTTTCCCTATCCAATCTTGATCTCGAGCATATCACTCCTATTTGGTCACCTCTATATTTAAAACATTTTTAGTAATCCCCACCTCTCCCTCCATAGCTTAAATATCTTCAAACCCTAAAGTTTAAACCCTTCTACACCTCCTTGACATCTAGATGAGAGGAACCCCAAATGAATTCATGTAGTATTGGCCCCATGACCCCTAATATGCCTCCCTTGTTTGGGCATTTAGATATGCCACATTTCAACATCATATCGAGCACTACCCTCACTTCATCATATCTAACAACATATTGGTAGTCGTACTTTGTCTCATCGATATATATGTGTGTTTTTTTGCTTTCCCTATCATTGTTCTTGATATTTTTTTGCTAGTTCCTTTTAAAGGGCACATGCTATCATTAGGCTTTAGGATTTGCAATTTAGGGCTTAATATTTAGGGTTTATGCTTTTGGATTTATAACTTAGGGTTTGGGGTTTAGGGTTTGGGATTTAGGGTTTGGGGTTTAGCATTTAGGGTTTACATTCTAGGGTTTAGGGTTTTAATTTTTTAGGGATTAGGGCTTATGATTTATGGTTTGAGCTTTATGGATTTATGGATTAGGGTTTAGGGTTTAGGGTTTGGGATTTACTATTTAGGGTTTAAGGATTAGGTTTTAGGATTTTAATTTAACGGTTTAGCATTTGGGATTTACAATTTAAGGTAACTTAGGGTTCAATGTTTTTTCTTTATGGATTAGGGTTTATGGTCTAGGCTTTAGGGTTTAAGGTTTAGTGTTAATGGGTCAAGGTTTAGTGTTCAAGGAGAGTAAACCCACACTAGTATACCCCCCATCTTCCATTAATCGAGTCTCTATCTCACACTAGACATATCCATCTTGTGAAAGATCACAAGTGTTGATGATGTGTTGTAGCTTGAGAGTGTTTTTCCATATCTAATTTTGATCTTGAGAATCTCCCTCCTATTCGGTCACCTCTTGATTCAAAACTTTCTTCTCAATCCCCACCTCTCTCCCCTAGCTTAAATATCTTCTAACCCTAAATTTTAAACCTTTCTACGCCTTCTCTATATCTAGATGAGAGGAACCCAAAATAGATTCATGTAGTCTTGGTCCCATGACCCATAATATGCCTCCCTTTTTTGAACCGTTAGATATGCCACAATTCAACATCATACCTAGCACTACCCTCACTTCATCATATACAACATCATATTGATAGTCATATTATTTTCTCATATGTGTGTGTGTGTGTGTGTGTGTGTGTGCTTGTTTTGTTCTCCCTATCATCATTTTTGATAGGGTTTAGGGTTTGGGATTTATTGTTCAGGGTTTAAGGATTGGTATTTAGGGTTTTAATTTAAGGGTTTGGGATTTGGGATTTATGTTTATGGTTTATGTATTAATAATAAAATATTAATTTTAGAGACACTATGAAGATTCCTTGGTTTAATATTATCTAATACCAATGGTGAAAGAACTATTGTAAGAAATCTAATTAGTGTGTACCAATTAGTAGGTTCAACCTCATGCACTAAAGATAGCAATGTTACCCAATGTGTTATTACATCAACTATAATAAGCAAAGAAATACAAAAATCTCATTTGATTAGAAAAACAAGTAGGTCACTAAATATAAGTAGAAGAACACTATTGAAATTTCAAGTGTCTTTTATGAAAGAGTGGATGGCCAAATAAGAAGTCATGTTTGAAAGGATCATGTGTTACTTGTGGTTTTTTGCAATATTTACAAAAATGTGTACATATAGAGAGCACACATGAAATTGGGAAAAAAACTAGTTAGTTTTAGAAAATATAAGTTAGTAACATATGGGGTAAAAGATGGAAAAGAGTTAAAGAAATATGAATTAGTGAGTACAAATATATCTATAGCTAAATTTATGAGAATATTTCAAGAGAAAGTTGTGTATGAGTATGCAATGCATACACATAGATCTCAATGATTGGATGAGCAATGCAAGTTATGTAATGATACATTTCCTCTTGGTACCATTGTTTCTATTGTAAATTTTTCTGAGAATTATACATTACAACCACAAAATGAAGTGCATTCTCAATACTACAACTCTATTCGAGTTACTATTTGTATACATATAGCATCCATTCATGCACCTAATGACACAAAGGAAGACTTAAAGATATTAAGAGATTATCACTTCTACATAAGTGACAATTGTACAAATTCCATAGAGTTTGTGCAAAGTTGCTTTCAAATTTTCTCTGATAATTTAAGATAAAAAAAATATCACATATAGTCAACACATCATATGGTTAGATAACTGCACATCACAATTCAAGAATTTGAGGATGTTTTATTGGTTGAGTAGGATGCATGTGACGAGTGGTGTTCAATATTTTTGAAATTTCATTGAGGTTGGACATGGAAAGGGTGAGTATGATGGTGTAGGAGAATGCATAAAAAGAGCCATATCAAGAGAAGAGTTGAAGTACCAAGGGGGTGCTAAGTTGACAGATGCAACAACAATTGTGCAATGGTGTAACTCCACAATGAGACCATGTAATGAAAGCAAGTCTATAGTTTGTAGATATTTTTGATTGGTAAATGAATATAATATTGAAAAGTATCAAGATTGTTGTATGATTGCATGGTTGAGCGAGTTACACTCATTTAGAATTTCAAATGCAAGTTCATTGACTATTTATATGAGAGATATTATATGTTATATTCTTCATGTATGGATTTTGTTTGGGAAGACTACAAGTCAAAATAATAGGTTGATGAATGGTCTTGTAGACCTTTAGTTCCCATTTACACATATCAAGTTCCACAAGCAACATAGTTGAACCAAATGGAAGTATCAATTGACTTTGACCATGTATTTGACCTAGTGCAACCAAGTATTATAGATTTATTGATTAGTTGAAATTAAAAATTTAACTTGTTATATTACATTTTACATTGTTTACTAAAATTAATTAATTCATATAATTAAATGCAAGTCATGCATATGCATTTATTGTTGATGAGAACAATGAAGAAGGGATAGATTATTTTATGTGTCATTATGTAGAGGGAAAATAAATTGGCTACCACAATCATTGATGAAGAGGATATTGAGTATCCAATAAGGTCTATTATTGTTATTAGAACATGGCTTAGAAGGTATCCTATTAGGAAATATGATGTGTGGTTATTTGAGGAATTTGACACACATAGGAAGAAATTTCATTGCTCTAACCTTGTTGCAATGAACATTCAATTGATCAAATATCTTAGTCGACCACAAAATAAGAATTTAAGGAAAGTTTACGAATTTGACCACAAGGCAATACTTGACACTATAACCTGGTTAGAATCGATCCACATAATTCACTAGATTGAATTGGTCCAATAACAAGTATTTAATGATTTGGAGCATTAAATTGGAACCATTGGATCAAATTGATTCTAGAAATTGATTATAAAAGTAGAAAATTTTATATATATCGTTAGTTGATTTGTATTTTTGTACAACTATATATATATATGTAGTGTAGAAAAATGTTTTCCTTTACATTTTCACACTTAATTTGGGAATGATTAACATTAAAATGAACCCAATGTTTCCTTGATCTAGTGCTGTAATGTGTTTTACATATTCACATTAGGTTTAGGGCCCTTTTAAGCTAAATAGATCTAATAAGTGTATTTATTTACACCTTCACATTAAATTTTGGGCCCTCTTACATTTATGACCTTCATATCATCATTAATAGGCCCCTAAGACCCTTTATTATGCATCACGAGGCTTATTTCAATTGAGATCCTAACATAATCAACAAATATATTTAATATCTCAACTCCCCGACATTTCCTCTATCCAAAAAGGCTTGGTGGGACCCATACACCACCTTGGGCATATGAGTCCCACCCAGATGGGACCTATATGCCACAAGTGGCGTATGAGTCCCATTTGGCTCCTTTTAAGGGTTTTGAGTAGGAAATCAAGGTTTTGAATTCAAATTTCATGAATGCCGACTTTTGGGATCTAAAAAACGGTAAGTTAGATGGAATGCCTATATAAACAAGGTTTCAAATCATTGTTTTACCTAAGAAAACCTAAGCCTTCATGATCAACTTAAGCAATCAAGAGTTAAGCATCCTAAGACTTCACAAGAGCATCATAAAGCATTTAAGAGCATTTCTAAGGCATTCAAGGGTAGATTTCTTCATCATTTGTTGCACCAATTCAAGATCTATCATCATATCAAAGGAATAATGCATCAAGCATGTTGTTGAGCTAATGTTGTGATGTATTATTCAAGATCCAAGTTAAGCATTGTTTCATATCCAATTCAAGATCAAGATCTATATTCTACATGACTACTTCATGTTAGATTATTGACTTACATTTCAAGACATCATTCAAGGTATCATTGTTCATGTTTCATGTTTTGTTATTTCATCATAAGGTTTAATTAACTAAATGGGGTTTGACCAAGACAAAATCCTATTCCCTAACAATCAACAAATTCGTATCTCTCTACATGTGTGATTGCAAATCTAGATGTATTAGAGCTTGAAGGATCTTTGAAGACTAAGTTACAAGATTGAAAAAAGTTGTCAGAGTTGTCTCCTCACTTGCAAGATCATGGAAAGTCACCTACAAGTTGCAAATTAGGGTTTCTGACTCAAATATTTGACAGGAAGGAAGCTACAACAAATCACCAGAGAATACCACAATTTTAGCCAACCCCTAATATTGGGACTAAATCTCCACTTGTGGCGTATAATTCCTAGTACTGCCACTTTCCAGGTTTCAGGAGATTCAGGTCAGTCCCTGAGAGATTCCAGTTTTGGAACAAAAACCCTAGTTTGGGACTAAATCATCCAGACTGGCATATGAGTCCTAGTGAGCATAAAAGATTAGGATTTCAAGGTTTCAGAGCTTGTTTTGATCACATATTTCTTCTTGGTGCACCTTTGTTCATTCTCAATTTTTTATTCTGGATTTCAATTTCATTTCTTAGGTCTTTGAGTTAGGTTTTTCATGTCACTTCCATTTCTTGTCTTTCCAAGCTCTAACTTGGTGGTGAACCCTCTTATTTCCTTTAATCACACCCTAGGACAACCTTTAGTAGATCTCTTTCCTTTATTCCATCCTTGGATTGAGATCTCTAAGATTTGATTGAATGAAACTTGAATAAAATTGGTCTAGGTCCCTAAACCCTAGTTTGTGTTCCATCTCCCAAAAGATGGAACACCTATTTTCTTCATTTTAATATATACATTTGATTTGTATATGTACAACTGATTTTTTTATATATGATAGTTGTTTTGTATTTATGTACAATTTGATTTTTTTATAGTTGTTTTGTATATATGTATAACTCTCTTGTATATACATACTTGAGATAATAAAATAATATGTTTTGAAACTCCATTATTTTAAACTTTGTGTAAAGCCCCACCTCGTAACCTTAGAGGAAGATGCAACATCTACGAAAACATACAATTTTTTTCTTTTAAAGTGCAATATTAACATGAAAGGTGTACTAACTATCGCAAACATCCTTTAAGGAACATGACTAAGGTTACAACTGATTCCCATACATATACATAAACTCATTCATAGAAAATAATTAATTACTAAACATGAATTAAAGTACATACATTCAAAGCATTAAAATTGCATCACATAGAATAGAAATACATCAAGATCTGTAGATTACATTAATTTTCAAATAAGGTTTACAATACTCATTCCCATAATGAGGAAGATCATACATAAGTGATTACAAATTACATGAGACCTCCTCAAACACAATTGAGGAGTAAAATAAGTACAAGAGTCAACTGATACAATAATCAATGCATGGAATAAATCAACTGGTATCCATGAGCTCTTCATTTGGAAGATCTCGCCATCACGTACAGAAGAAGGGAACCCAATGGAGTAAGGTGCACGTTCCACCCAACCAAGTGGTACCTGAAGGCCCACCCCCCGTGCTAGGAGATAGTAACAAGGTTCCCAAGGCAAAACCATCTACCACTAGACACAGGCTAACACAAAATTGAGCTTAACAAATACTAGTACAACACTGACTCACATGGTAAAATGCTTCCAGAGATAAATAAATAGATACATTAGTGAACCAAACCTACTGCTAACATAGGAGGAGTGTCACCACAAAGATGCATGGGTTACCTCGACAGATCTTCCCAGACCCCGACCCCCATCGAGAGTCACTCTCCTACTATCAACATGTGGAACCAATCCACAACCCAAGGGTAACTAGTACACACTACAGATATTCAATCCCCATCCAAAGATAAATGATATCACATCCCCGTTCATGGAAATCGGGTGATTTACTGATAACGACAAACGCACTACCCAAGGGTAACAAAATGGATTGACAAAAAATTACAACAACCCCCAAATCTATAACACATCTAAACAAATATCCCCAAAATAAGAACAAAAGAAATTTCTTACAAAGGGCAATAAAACTACTCTTCGGATATACTAAATCCAATTTACCCTCCAATGATCTACAGCAAAATTATTGCCCAAATAAATTAAATAAATAAAATCCCTTTACAACAAAGAAGGAAAATCTAACTTATCCGTAACTTCAATTCCTCAATAACTTTTTAAATTAAAAATAAATTTCATCTATAGGCAAAATGAAAATTAGATCTAATTGTGCAACTAAATTTCCCAATTACATTTTAATAAATAAAAAGAAATACAATTTCCTCTAACTAATTTTTTTATTCTGATAACTTTTAGTTGGCGTTTTATTGCATGCACCAAATCTATAGAAAACATTTAAATGCATGTATATATAAAATATATACACATATATATTAAATATATACACACACACATATATATATATATACCAACATGCCATATATTACATATATTATATAGCTATATATATAATAAATTTAATAAATTTAAAAATCCTAATGAATGAAACAAATCGAAATCCTTAATATATTTAATCTTAAAGCCCAACAAATATTAAAACGACGAACGCCTTTTAAAAAGGTTTTTGTGTTTAAATAAAAGTGAGGGGGGGGAGGCTGGCTTACCCCTAGTCGTACCCCCGAGTAAGCAAGGGCCGACCATGGGGGCAGCGCTGCCTCCAGCGTCGATCCCCTTACATGGGGGCGACGACTAGGTAGCCCCAACACCCCCCACCAAACATAAACAAAAAACCTATGCATTTCCCAATGTTAAATTGTGCAATTTTATATAAATAGAAATCGCCATACATTCTCAAGGTCTATTTTTTTATATGAATATTTTGTCAGCAACATTTCAATATTGAATACTTTATAATAAATATATATATTTTGTATATATATATGTATGTATATATATAAATATATATTTATATACACATATATGTTATACACACACACACACACACACACACACACATATATATATATATATATATATATAAGGAATTCAAACCAATAGCTTTTTAATTGGGGAAATTTTCTCAAAAATGGCCATCTACAGGAAAATACCCAAATTTTATAGAGAGAAGCAATTTTACACAAAGGTCTTTTTCTAAATTTAATTCAAACCAATAATTTAATCAGAAGCAATCACTTCCTACAAAAAACAAATTGAATAATGAATTGGAGTAAAATTTCTCTACAAAAACTTCTACCCAAATTTTCTCGAGAAGATAATTTCTATAGAAGAATTTCTTCTTGACAGAGAATTTCCTAAATCTCAAATTGTATTCTTCTGGGTTCTTCTATGTTTACAATAATCCCAACTTAAAATTTGCAATGGTTTCCACAAAATATTTCGTTTCAACAGAGGATTTCATTTTCACAGAGAATTTCACACACACCATTTACAATTTTTAAACAAAACTTAAAGCTTTAAAACTTGAACAAACAACCTGTTCCAGAGAGTAATCTAAACTAAAAAGATTTTCCAATAAGAAACCAACTAGAATTGAAAGAGGAACTTGAAGTCCAACGCCTGTGAAGATGTGAATTGACGTAGTGCCTCTTCCACATATCCAAGTTTTTTCTCAGACCAACCAAAGCTTCCTCCAGAACAATAAAATTTTCAAAACACAAAAACTTCCCAAGACTATAATTTTTTTCAAAATTTCAACCAAAAACAACCAAAACATGCATTCACAAAAAAAACTTCCTTTTTCCAAACCTCTTTCCCCACAAAATATCCTCTATCCTTCTTTCGTGAAGAAGCTTCTCACTTCTTCCCGTTACAACCATAAATTTCTCCCCTAGAATAAATTTTCCCAACAAACCTCAAATTTTTTTTAACACATGTTGAAAACCCAAAATATCTTTTAAAACCAAATTGCACCAAATCCTCAAGATATTTAAAAATCCAATAATTTCTAAAATACTTAACATTTCTAATTTAACTTAATTCAACTAATTTAATTAATTAATAAAATAATATAATCCTAAGATTAGATTATTTACCAATTAGATTAAATTAATTAATTAATTAACATCTTCTTACATTAAAACCAGATTAATTTAATAATCATCTAAAACATTTTAAATCCATTATTTACCTTTTACAAACTTTGCAACATAAATAATTTCAAAGCAAAATTAAACAACATTTAACAAACAAAACCAACTAGAACCGATGACACACTATGACTAGGGTAATGACTTGACACAGGAAACCTAACTACTATCTCCCAATCAACATTACCGTTGGGCAATGGACACGCTCAAACCTGTGAAACCAGGTGGAGTCGATGTCCTGTACCTGCAAACCTGTAAACAAGGCATATACTGAACATGCATATATACATCATAATAAAACACACCGTGAAGAGAGAATCGCGGAATCGTAGGGCACTCACAATTGAATGGTGCAATTTTGTCCCCTTCACCAATACAATATCACAAAACTGATGATTTTAACATCAATAATCTACTCATGTGCATATAACAATATTAATTCAAATAACCATTATGCTAATCTATAACATGTCATAATGATAACATCAAAATAAGGTACCATCACGTCATAATATAAAATCCACGTCGCTCTAAAGTTAGCGATCAAATAATAATCAAATATCATAGTATATCATAGTCAAGGTACTAACAAAAAACAAAGCATAACAAAGCATCACAAAGACACACACTCTCTGAACATAAGAGCAAAACGGAGGGGTGTTACACTTTATATAGCTTCAATTTTATATGGTTTCTCCTTGTGACCATTGGGTGGAGGCATCGGGTTTGGTGCTATCCCAGGGATGCTACGTGGACGACATAGTGGCCCTGTGGGTGTGGATGGGGAGAATGGGGGTGATGTGCATTTATGGATGAGAAGACAACCGGGTTGGGAGGAGATGAAAGTACTCTTTGGGATGATGGAGTGCGACATGAGGTGGAGGCTGTTGGAAGGTGGTGGTTGGCACATTTATGCTTCGCCTTCTTTCCACACGAGTTGTGGGCGATGGTGTGTTTTATTACTTTGCACTCATCGCATTTTCTATTGCATGGTGGTGATGGAAACACCGATGTGTTTGAGGTCTGGTCGAAAGCTTTGGGCCTTTTTTAGAAAGATTAGGCATGGACAGGTCTCAAGTCTATGTTTAAGGACTGGAATTCATTGGTTTTGGAGGCGGTTGCACTACTGCTGGGGAAGGATTTCATGGAGATGACAAAGAGGTGGTGGACTAATGTTGATATTACAACCCTTGTGGCTCTTCTAGACTTAGAGGTGTTGAAGGCCGTGGCATTGTTGATGATACACAAGTTAGTGTGGGTCTACCGCGACCAAGAGATTTGCACCGGGCTCTTGTTCTAGGTGAGAGAGTTAAGTGGTATTCATTCTTGTTGGACTTGAAAAGGGAGAAGCTCATAGAGCACAAGAACAAGGCGATGTGCAAATTGATATTCTTGAAACACCACTTGTATCTAGAGCCTTCAGGTGGCATCAACTAGAGAGGTCTTTTCAGAAACTATCTGAGAGCTAAGGGTGTGGAGTTGGATGGGTAGGGGTTGCAAAAGGAATATTTTGGGTGTTCTGAAGGGTGATCTCATGTGGTTGATGATTGGATGTTTGTTGTAGGGTTGTCTATGGTGCACGAGGCTATGGTGGTTGTGGGTCGCTGACTGGTGTTGAAGGGCTAAATTTTGGTCATATGTATAGGTGTTTAGATAGATACTTGTGGATGGTCTTTTGTGTTTGTTTGTCTGAGAAATGAAGCTACTGAAATACTTGCCATGAAAGGGCATGCTGTAATTTTTGCTATCAATATCAATAAAAAAAAATATTTACCAATAAAAAAAAAATTATATGGTTTCTCACGAAAAATTCATAATAAGGCTCGGAAAATGTCACTTATTAGAACCTTCCATTTAATTATCTTCTAGGAGACATGGTTTCTCACTGAAAATTCATGATAAGGAATGCTAGTCAATATTAGGTTTCTAAATAAGGTCCATGACTTGAGATGAGATTTTCATGATTCTCTTAAGTTTATTCAATTGCACATGAGAATCACTATCTAGCATATATACTTATAGACTATAAATTTCATTTTGTAATTTTCCTTATTATTATTCATTTTGTTATAAATTTTTGAATAGATTAGGTATGATCTGACACATAATATAGTGCATCAAATATATGACACTATATGGTGATACAAATCTATATAATGTATATATTTCAATGCCTTGGATCTAGTATCCATAAAAATGGCTCAAAATTTTCTTGACTCAAATTTGATGAATTAACACTCGATCTTAGGTTTTTTGGGCATTTTGATCACAATAGTGAGTTCATTTTTCTCTAGGATGCATCGTTTGAATTTTAAATGCTATGTAATCTTGAAAATTGATAGATAATTACAAATTTACTGCTCTGATACCATGTTGGTGTTAATTTTTCAATCCTACAACTCCTAGAAGTCACTTATAATCAAACACCTATCACAAAGAAAAATAAATAAAATTGTTGTAATAGCCTAAACTCTATTGATGCAAATAAATTATGAATAATGATACAATTACAAATGAATTACCCTTGATAAAGGATAATGATACCCTAGGTGAGGATTACATTAGACTGTGACATGTTTCCTAATCCTATGACTTGAGACAAAAAAGCACATGACTTATGTAAGCTTAAGTAAGTGTAAAACCTAATAATTAAATAGGAAAATACGTTTTTACTTTAACAAATCATTGAGTTTTTCATTTTTTTTATAGATTTTTTAGATGAAGCACTTATTGCAAGGCGAATGTACCAAAAAGTGGTATATATCCATATTCATATCCTTTTATGGGTCGAAATATTTTCTTTCATATTGATTGGTTATTTTACTTTGACATGTGCATCTTAGTAGTAGTTCACATGGAAGTCAAAGTGAAGGAAAAATGAAATGGTGAAAATTATGCACAATTTCTCTTCATTTTGGGTTCATTTTGACTCAATTATCCTATATGCAATGACTAGTGTACAAGTGACATGATCCCTACATAAAAGTTGGCGCATAACTTGATCCTTACTTAATTTCATCCACACTCACTCCTAGGGACCATTCCCTATACTTCATTTACCAATCCTTCACCTAGGTTCAAGTCAATAATTTGCAAAATTAACCTAAGTTAATTACATGATTTACAAAAATGAAGCACAAACTCTCAAAATTCAAATTAAAAATTGGGCCTTAGTTGACCCCTTCCAAAGTAATTGTTGTGTGTTGACTTAATGCATGAAACATTTCATTTGCACCTTTTAGAATTGTATTCAATGACTAACCCTAATCCATTTGAAGACACATAAGAGCTCTCATTCCAATTTGTATCATTATTCAAGTAGTGCCATAGAGCATCATTATTGCATTATTTGCTTGCATCAACATCTAGGGTATATTCTGCATTACTCCCTGTTGTCTTCCATATTTTTTAAAAGCTATTAAATTAGTATACTAGGGGTTTGACTAAAAGAGAATAAATCTTTGCTTAGTAAGGTGTTCCTAAACACCATTAATTGGTTAATACAAATCACAAACATCAAAACAAACTAAAAGACGCATATAAGAAGTTGGTAGAGTTGAAATCTATACATCAAAGTTGAAAGTTGTGGGCTAGGTTTAAATCAACCTTCACATATATTGGTTTTGCAATCATAGAAGTGAATTAAATATATATTAGTTCTCTAGATTTTAAGACATTCATTTAATTAAGCTTGATTTTTCTACACATTGACAAATCATCTCCAAACATCCAACACAATATATATACATTCATTTTTTTACTAAATGCAATTTTTTTGTAGCTCAGAGGTGTCCCTGCGATCCAACCCAACGCCCAACCTACATATTGCCAAGTTGGGGTCAGAGAGGGGCGAGACTAGTCCTCTAGGGATGAGTGCAACCACTCGCAAGCCACACACATCATTTGAGGCCGAACCTCAGACTTGAACCCAAGACCTCGAGGAGCAAACCCAATACTTAAGTCTCCTCTGCTATTCGTACTATGAGACGAGCCCCATTTTATTTTTATACATACATTTTAATATATTTAAATTAATTATTTTATTCATTACTTTACATATTTAATTAACCTAAAGGGTGATTTATTTTCCATATAAAGTGTTCTACTTGGATTGTTGTTTGGAAGGACATTGACATGATAAAGATCTCAACTAAATCAATTAGGCAATTGAATTCAGGGTCGTTGGGAAAGCTCAACTACCACACACCCACACTTCGCTCACATGTAAAAGCCAAACACAACTAAACAAAACACGAAAGCACCACAATCAAATAAAAATAATAAATGCACGTTTCTCTTAACACAAACAAATTACAGACGGTTCGAACAGGGATTTAATGACACTTGGCGTCGCATTACACTACATTAGGAGCTCCGGGCAACAGGAGCTCTTCGTGTACTCTTTACCCTTTTTCCTACCGGTCAAGAGACCGATCTTTGGGGCTGTCAGCAAGTGCAGCAGACAATAAAAAATAATGGCCCTGATGAAGGCAATTTTGAAGTTTCATTCCACGACTTCAGTGCTACGTCGCAGGACATCGACAGTTGCATACGCTAATAATAGTACTTCTTCTTCTTCTTTTTCTCCATTGTCAAATGCGTTGTCTGCAGCGAGCGTTGAGGCAGAGAAAGCCGTCACAAATGGGCCAAGAAATGACTGGACAATGCCGCAGATTCAGTCCGTTTATGATTCTCCCCTTATGGACCTGCTTTTCCATGGAGTAAGTGTTTTATTTTTCGTATTGTTTTTACCATTTCAGCCCGCACGCATTATCAGGCACATTTGATTAGTATTTTATGTTATTAGGTTATCAAGCTCAATCTTAAAGCTCAAATGTTGTTTCAGTTTACCCTAATAGTCGAATCGGTTTACCTGTACCAAAGTATCAAATGTCCTCAGTTCTAAAATCGGTTTGCTTGTAAATTGTAATTCACACCAAAATACTGTACAATGCTTTGGGTGAGACACTTAAATAATTTTTGATTAAGAGTTTTAGGGCTTCTACACTTCACAATTCAATATTTCATCAGTGTTTAAGGGTTTTAGGTTATTGCCCTTAAGCTTAAAGCTCAGATTTCCTGTCAATTGTTCTCAGTGCTGGACTTGGGTTACTTGTAAATGAAAATTTACACACCAAAATATTAATTGCTTGTAATTTTAAACATACACCAAAATACCATCCACCATGAGAAGCATTTGCAATTTTTTTTGTTATTACGAGTTTCAAGCAGTGTTCCATGGGGACGCTCCCCGCCCCCCCCACGTGAAAAAAAAGAAAACCCGCATTTCCCAGACATCCCGTTTCAGAGACTTGGGGACTTCGGGGGGACATCCCCCCACCATCGCCACCATCCCACCACGAGTGTCACCTCTCCAAGATGCCACTAGGACTTCGAGGATGTCGGGGTGTCCTCGAGATGTCTAGGGGACTCTTAGTTGTCTCCAAGATGTAAAATTCTTATACTTATACATCTTTTTAAACTATTTTTTCAAGCACTATATGTATTTCAGCATAGTGTCGCCACCCCGCCACTGTCCTCTTGTCGTCCCCAAACTTAGGCCCTTGGTCCCCGGTCCTTAAAACCCGTCACCACGTCCCCGTGTCCCCCCATCAAGAAATTCCGTGGAACTATGGTTTCAAGGCTTCCACTCCATAATTTACCATATGGTTAGTATTTTAAGGTTATCAGGTTCTTCTTCCTTATGTGAAATCTCAAATGTCTTATCAGTTGCTGTCAGTAATCAAGTCAATTTTGCAAATTTAAAATCTACTCTAAAATACATACCACAGAGTTGGATGAGGCACTTTCAATTTTTTGAATAACAGTTTTACGCTGCCCAAGTCTATAATTTAAATTTGATCAATATTGAGGGCTATTAGGTTATTTTCCTTAATCTTAAAGCTGAAGTCACATATCAGTTGCCCTCGGCACTCTAATTGGTTTATTTTTAAATGTAAATATACATCAAAATACCATACCAAAGTAGTGGGTGATGCACTTACAATCTCACTTACAATCTTTTGGACTAAGAGTTTTTTGGCTTCCAAGGCCCATAACTTAACATCTTAGCAGTATTTAAGGTAACTAGGTTATAGTCCATAATCTTCAAAGCTTAAAGGCCATAATCTTAAAGGTTTAAATGTAAATGTAAATTTACACCAAAATGCCATTAATGCAGTGTTGGATGAGGCGCTTTTTAAAGCTTCCACATTTTGTGATATAACATTAGATGAGTATGTTAAGGCTATTAAGTTTTTGTCCTTAATTAAATATTTTAGATTTTCTTAGTCAGACATAATATCATGTATCAGGATACCACCGTTTATTGTCCTTAATCTTAAAGCTCAAATGTCATATCTATTTTCCTTGGTACTTGAGTTTGTTTTGTAAATTTAGATTTACACCAAACGGTGTTCAGTTAGTTGCTTACACTTTTTTGATATCAAGTTTTAAGTCATCCACAGTTCATAATATAACATTTTACCAGTATCTAAGGTTTTTAGGTTATTGCCCTTAATCTTAAACTTAAAGCTTAAATGTCATACCAATTATCCTCAGTACTTCAACTGGTTTACTTGTAAGTAAAAAGTTACGCCTAAATAGTAAATAGTAATACCATACCCACAGTGTTGGGTGAGTCACTTACAATCTTCTGATTAAACGTTTTAACTTTCAAGGCTTCCAACATCCATAATTCAACATTTGGCCAGTATTAAAGGTTATTAGTCTGTTAGGTTATTGCACCTAAATTTATTTTTGATAGATAAGTGAGGGGTTTTATTAGGGTCCCTCATCTTTAAGTGCCCCTATGGGCTTTAAAAGCCAGGACATGTGTGTCTGAGCCATGATACCAGAATCCAACTGTCAAAGATTATATACCATTAGATAGCTGAACTTAGACGGCTAGATATACAAAAAGAGTATAGATGAAGAAACATCATAGACACTAAAGAGAAAACAAAACAAGAGTCAATGATGAGGCGGGTCCTCAAGCCAGACCATTGGTTTTCATCGAGGCCAGCTTGGTGATCCCAGCACAATTCTCTCTCCACTGAGTAGAGCACACTTTGCCTCCACCACCTCTCCTTTCTCATCTGCACCTACATGAGAAGATTTCTGTCTAAAGATCAATAGGAGTCTTCTTGCCTTGAAGACCCACAAGGAGAGACTCCTATACCATGTTTTTACCATTATTTTTAATTATATTCAATTGAAAATTCTTCATAAATGGAAGGATACATAATATTAAATTCTATAGTCTTAATGGACAGCGAAATTCATGTAAACTCCAAGTTTTAGAACTTTGTAGCTATTGACCTCATTTTAGCAAAGGTTACCATCGCAAACTTTTCCTTGATGAAAATAATAGCTTGAATGACTGAGTTGAGTTGCTGAGAGAAAGAGCAGACCAATTGTAATGAATTTCTAATAGGAGCTCCCTGAGGACTGACTTGCTTTTACTAGACTATTAACAAATCTTTTGAAGCATATTGCACAAAACAAAAGTAGCATATACATATGCTCTCTACAAATTCCTCCTGCACCTACATCTCCTGGGATCCCCTTTGTGGCACTGCTGAAATTAAGCTTTCTGAAGCCATTGGGAGGTGGGTTCCATTAGCCCTAGGATTTATTATTCTACCTTCTACAGCCAGCCAGTATAAGTGGAGGTGTGGGTGGGATGAACTATGAAGGCAGGGGAGCTTTCTAATCAATAACTACTGACTTTGAAATTTTTGTTGCCTATTTATATCTTGTTTCTGAAATGTTAGATTGAATTCTATCCCATATCTTACTAATGGGCCAAGCAATATCTGTAAACATTATGTGGTTTCTTTCAACCCAGCTATTTGGTTTTGTGCCTGCCTTCCAGATGATTCTTTGAGTCTTCTGTGCCAAGTAAACATTCAATTTTTTATGATAGTAGATACTTCACGCTATCCAACAAACTTGCTTAAGAATTTGTTCTATACTTCCTAAGTAGTGAAGGAGAAGATTACCTGTTTATTCTTCGGTGCTGATACAAAGACTGCATCTTGATGGCCTATGGAACTCTTTTCTTTCAAGCACACTCTATGTTCTAATCTTGCTTTTGGTTGTAACCTAAAAGAAGATGTTAGCCGTTTTGGAGGCCCTCCTTGATCTATTTTCTATTGTGAGAAAGGCACCATAAATTTCTCATGTTTAAAGACTGTACTTCTGTAGTGGACCTTGGCTAAGATTTCTTTTAGCTTATCTCCAACCCACTTGGATGTTGCAAGTCTGTGGTTATATATTTTCTCTTGGAGCTTGAAGAAGAGAAATGGTTTCTAAAATGCTTCCATTTTACTGAAGGATCCCTCAAATTTGCTGCGCAGTCCAAGTTTATCCATAATTTGATTCCTTGGACTACTTTGAAGCAGTTGCAAACCTTTGGACCCCAAGAAGCATTGCATGGTAAATTAAATCTTAGAAGTCTTCTTGGGAAGCTAGGGCAAGGAGCTTAACAAAGCATCCTTCTAGAAATTAGCTATTCAACCATTTGATTGCCCAGGGTATATAAGACTCAATGAGATCTTTGGATGATTTAAAAAAGTTCTTGATGGCTGAGGCATTCTTGAGAGAACTAGACATAAAAAGTCTTTCTGGATCATTACTGTGGAAGCTCTTGTCTTGAAGATTTATACTCTAAATTCTACCTTTTTCTTTGTACATCTTCTAAGCAATTTGGACCCCAGAACTTCATTCACCCACTTCTCGCTTCTAAGATCTCCTCCTCCCCAAGGCTGGACATCCGAGTTTTAGTCAGTTTGTTCTAGTTTCTTTTTTCTACTATAGAACATGAATATTTGAAAATTATGGTTAGTGCTCTGTATATTGTTCTCAATGTTTCTACAGCACAGCATAATCCTGTTTTGATTGGTTATTTTCATTTTGTTATGAAATTAATTATTAGATCAAGTCAAGAGGTTAAAATTCTCTATAAAAGTTAAAACTGAAAATGGGAGGTCGATTTTTTTGTGGGGCATGGCATTCTTGTGGGACTATTTTCATGCCACATGTTTCTTGTGAAAGGCTTTGATTTATCTAACTAAATGATAAAATTGTTCACTTCATGCAGGCACAGGTGCATAGGCATTCTCACAAATTTAGAGAGGTGCAGCAATGTACTCTTCTTTCTATTAAGACAGGGGGGTGCTCTGAAAATTGTTCATATTGTCCCCAGTCCTCTCGGTATGACACTGGTGTGAAAGCACAAAAACTTATGACTAAAGATGAAGTTATTGAGGCAGCAAAAAGGGTATGGATCTTATTCCTTATTTAGAGTTCTATTGCCTGAACTGGACATTGTGAATTAATTTCTGTTTATTATAGTAGAGAGTAACCTCTATTATGCTAAAATGGTTGCCTCACTCATGCAATCCATGTTTCAGCCTGAAAAAACTAATAGAAGATGGCTTCAAGCTTCATGATGATTGAAGACTGGTTTTAGAAATTATTAAAAATATCAATGTATAAACTTTGAGGGTTTGCTATGACGTGTTTGTAAAGCACCTTCACATGTCCCAAGTTTGTGTGACTTATAAACAATCTGTCATTAACAAATTAAAATAATGCATTTATAATTGATTTCTGTTCTACATCTCAACCGCAGTACCCTGAGGATGAGCTATTAGATAGCTCAAAACACTGGCAATACAATTAGAAAATGTGGCTGCTCCATTAAGCCAATCAAGAACCTAAATTCCCTTAAAAATGATTAGGGGGGGCATTAGATTTGAATCTGGGAATAAAAAGTATGTGAGAAAAATTTAAGCTAGCCTTGTGGACAAAGGAACTCGGAAGAATAAGACAGTACTAGATAGATAGTTCAATGCCACATACGAACACCACCATAAAAATTGGACTGGTGCTAAAATTAAATGGAAGACAAAGATGCTCATAGCCCAAATGATGACCAGTCCACATCAATTATGCTGCAAAACTGAGAGATGGATAGGGCCTAAACTACCATGTGGTGAGATGAAATGCTTACTCTGACCCTCAATGGCAGTTTAGACCGAGTGGCACTATATCACAGAGTAGTTACCGTAACATTCTAGAGAAGTATGTAGAAACTCTGAAGGTTAACTCACTTATGCATTGTTTGAGGGCTTGAGTTGAGTAAAGGCAGGGGACTTTTAAATGACATTAGTAGCAGGAGATCTACTCTACTAAATGCTGCAACTTTTGTCCCAAGACTAAGTGTCACTCTTTTTGTTTCTCTCCTGTATCCTACTCTTGTAGGATGATTCCATAGACCTATGTGTCTTGTGGACTTTATCAAAAAAAATCATTTTATTTCATTTCTTCGCAGGTATATTCTTGAATCTTGATGGTTATTGAACATGTCATCAAGTAATAGATACTCAATGTTAGTTGTTTTTATTGATGGTTAGGTAGTGTAGCCTCTCTTGTACATAAAGATATAGCTAGGTAGTGTGCCTACAATGTACATGATCTTAAGTAGAAAAGGTCCTTGCCGTTCTCTTTGCTATTCTAGAATTTTGAGATTTAAACCACCAAGATTGTGGGATGTTTAAAGAGGGGCATTGTTGGTGAATAATTCTATATTAAATAGGATTGTCCTATGTGGCTTTGGCAAGATCTGAATGCTTTCATAATTATTGTTTAAAAAAATCATATTGGTCTCCATATTTTGGGTGCTTTGGATCTTTTGTTTAGCATTATGCAATTTTGTGCGTTTTCCAAGAGATTGGTTACCTGATGGCATTCCCTTTTCCTATTGATCATAATTCCTACTTATAGGCAAAGGAGGCAGGAAGCACACGTTTTTGCATGGGTGCCGCATGGAGGGATACTGTGGGTAGGAAGACAAATTTCAATCAAATTCTTGATTATGTAAAAGAAATCAGGTTCAATCCAAAACCCCAAATGATATTCTTATTTTAAAATGCTAATTACAATTATCAGTATATTATATATACTATATTTGACAAATTATAAATGTAGTTAATTTCACCTTGGTTGAATTGATTAAGCATGGCTACTTGTATAGCAATATGGGATTCGTTGTGCTGACCTTGCACATTATTTAATTGTAGATCCCAAATTGCAATTTCAAGATGATTATTTGTAGATAAAAGGTAAAATTCAGGGAAGTAATATGTACTATCAAATTTGGTCTGTGTGATAGTTAAAATTTATCTACTTCTAAACGCAGTGGCACATATTAGATTTGAGAATGACTTGATAAGCTGAAGAGTAAAAATTGACTGAACTTGGTTAGAACTTGAAAATAATTAAAATACTCTGAATATTTTTATTGTATTTTAACATGCTGAGTTTAGCTGAGTCTTGCCGAGTCAATCTGAGTCAAGGCTGATCTTGACTTCTTACCTCTTTTCTAACACTAGTTGACATTAACTTATGAGTAATCCCAAGTGAAAACCAAGTACTGTGGCTATGTTTTTAATTTTTTATATTGTTGGAATGAAAATCTCACCATAATGGGTTGGTTTCCTTGCTATCTTATGTAAAAGAATAAATTTCGTCAAAAGTGAAATGATGAAGATTTCAAAATTACTACTACGCCTTCATCACTTTCTGTTATCATCTTGATTTTTCTGTAATCATGCATGTAAGACAACACCAGAGATGACAACTTATACTGGTCACCTGACAGTGCAAAATATCCATTATAATCACATATTTTATTTCTATTTATCAATTTGTTTTGTACTGTCATGAATATGGAGTTTTTTATTTTTTTTTGATATGGAAAATGGTGCCTGGTTTTAATGATTTTTTGTTTTACATTAAAAACTGGAGGAGTTGTTTAAGGGAATATATGATGCTTGTTTAGTGAAGGCTTGCCTAAACTATTTCTCATGACTATCTGTCAGGGGTATGGGAATGGAAGTATGCTGCACTTTAGGCATGTTAGAGAAGCAACAAGCAGAAGATCTTAAGAAGGCAGGGCTAACAGCTTATAACCATAACTTGGACACTTCAAGAGAATTTTACCCTAGCATTATAACAACAAGAACTTATGATGAGAGGCTTCAAACTCTCGAGTTTGTCCGTGAAGCAGGAATAAGTGTCTGTTCAGGTTTTTACGTCATACTACCTTTCTCTAAGTAATGCTTTGGGGTTCTACTGACAAACAGATAATATGCATGAACATTTCTATGTGTTTTATTTCTGTTGTCTTTTTTTTCTTCTCAAGGCTATGTAAAATGATATCTGAGATTACAAGGGAGGGATATCTAAGAGTTGGAATGAAGAAAGAATATTTCTAATGAAGTCTAATTGTAATTTTCTTGATTTGTTGTGTTTTCCCATTTAGTATGCTATATTATGCAATTTGGAATAAGTGAACTTTTTTTGGGACACAATTTGAATTTCAGAAGCCAGCCATCCAGGTTCAAGGTCTTCTGGACACATAATACAAATTTAATTCTTGGATAAGTTTGTTACTCTTACATATGCAGATTATTTATTAGGTATGGTTCATATATGGAACCTTGGACAACTTACAATATTTCAAGTGGAGGATTAATTTAAGTCAAAAAATAAGAGATGGTGTTAATATGTGATTTATTTCTAGAAAAAAATTTAGTATTATTCGTGTTTATGGTGTTCTTTAGTGTCAAGAGATACGTAACAAATTTTCCAATTTTAGCTATGTAATTGAAATGAAGTTTGAACCTTGAAATAACCCAAATAAATATTTCAAAGTTCCATATTATGACTTACACTTTCAAAATGTATCAATGTCCGATTGGAATAGGCTTAAACTAAGTTACCGGTTCAGGTTTGGGTTTGCGGGTTTGGTTAATTTTTTTTTTCGGGTGGGGTTCGTTGATACAAAAACATATAAAAATAAAAAATATATGTTGAGTTGTTTTGTCATTGATGTCAGAGGTGTGTAATTGATGGCAATGGATATTAGATAGAGGGCCTCAAAGTCAAAGGTGCATGTGTTATCAAGGGTTTGTACAAAGGTTGATGAAAAAGTATCACGAAGTTGCAAAGATCTTGTTGATACTTGAAGTGACAGGGGCAGGAGCTTGTTTGTTCAGTTTGTTCATTCAAGCTTGTTTGTTCAGCGTGTTCATTCAATTTCAGGAGTTATGTCTGTTATTGTTGACAAGAGCTTGTTCTTTCATTTTATGTTGCTTCAAGGTACTGCATGCTTGTTTCAAGATCATGATGCTTCATGGTGATAATAGATCAGTGATATTTATTTAAAGCTCATAATCAAAGCAATTAAAGAAGGGTCAAAAAGAATCAAAGCATCAAGGTATCAAAGGGTTTGGTGCCCTACATGGCAATGGCAAAATTACATTGTTCTTCACTTCATGGCTTATCTTTTTGTTCATATTAAAGTTGCTATACTCTGCATTAGAAATACATGGTGGCTAACTGAGATCACAGATTATTCACATGTCTTCAATTTATTGAGGCTTTTGAAATTGGTTAGGGTTTGTTCATTATATATAAAGAGTTTAAAACCCTAAAATCAAGGGTATTGTGAAAAGAGGCTTATTACATTTGCTTTTTAATCTAAAAGCAAGGTGACTTGAAATAGCAGGTTAATGTCTTTTTAAGTGACTGTCTTAAGGGTTTTTAAGCCGTTGATCAACCGGCCCTTCTCCTTAGTCAGTCGGCCTAACAAGTTAGCAAGCTTTGTTTGATGGTTCAAAGGAAGATCAACGTTCATCCTTGAATTATCTTCTAGCAGGTGTTGAAGATCCAAGGGTTCTCATTTAAAATTAATGAACGGTTACTTTCCAAGACTTGAACTTGATGGGAGACTGAATGTCTTTTGATTTCTTTGCCTTCAATAACTCGAAGTTGAATAGGTGGATTGATAATCACTATTGGCGCCAACTTGAAAGGATCCTTTTTGCTTTTTGTATGAAAATGTGTGGGTATGGAGAATATTAATAGAAATGAGGAGTTGAGAGGCAGGTTTTGATATATGAAGAAAAGCTAGTGAATAATGTTGATTTAGATGAAGGCTTATGCTCCGTGAGAAGGTTCGGCAGTTAACAATATCATGCCTGTGTGTAGATAATCCAAAGAAGAGAACTGAGCAGAGTATGTATGGAAAGAATGGGAGCTTTGATTGAAGATGAGCAGACTGATAAATGGTCTTTGATGGTATCAAATTGGGAGTTTTGTTTCAGTTTGTATGATCTTGATTATCTACTGTAAGCTAATTTTAGTGAGGGTTTTGTTTTTGAAATGCAAGTGAAGTAAAGTATATTTTGAGATATTGATTCTAGTGAGGCTCTTTGTATTTCAAGCTGTAAGGTGATATAGATTGAAGATGAAATGATTTTGAAGAAGATGCGATGGATGTCCTGATTGAAAAACTTTGACAGATAGTGTTTACAAGTGTGGTTTGATCTGAATGAGTTCTCAGATGTTTGGAGTTTGATGAAAACAAAGACAATATGGTTATAGTGTTAGTAGTCTATTTGAAAGTTAGAGCACTATGAAGATCTGTTTACAGTGCAGTGAATCATTGTACCGAAAAAAAGGAAGATGAAGTTAATTGCTTATCCAGAAGGTTGATGTTTTTCATAGGAGTCAATGAATTATAAGATTGGTGTTTATTTGATTGTCTACATATGCTATGGTAAGGTTGGATAGGTGTTTGACAGAGCTGTGATATGCATGGAAACAGAGTAAGCCTCTGGTTTGTTTTTTTTCTTCTGAAATGGTGTTGATTGGCCAGTGAGGCTTGTATTGCCAGTGAGGCTTGAATGGTTGCTAGTGAGGCTTGACTGTTAGCCAGTGAGGCATACAATTTGTAAACAACAAGTTTTTTAATAGAGCAATTGTTCAGAGTGGTTTTTTCACTCTTTTAGGGTTTTTCCATTCATAAATCCTGTGTCTTGATTCTTCTTGATGATGTGTTGCTTTGTTCATGGCTGATCATTCCTGATTTAAATGTGGTATTCTGATTTGCACATCTTTGTGATTTTGATAACACACAGCATCTAGAGACTTTGTGTAATCAGGTGTGATGAAATTGGTTTTATTAGACCTCTGATTTACCCCCCTCCCCCCTCTCAGTGGTCCTGTGCTCCAACAATATATACATATTTGCAGGAATAAGATTTGTTCAAAATACACCACCATATTAATAGTCAAATAATATAGCAAAATTAAAATACACCACCATATTAATAGTCAAATAATATAGCAAAATTAAAATACACCACCATATTTTTTTATTAAGAGGGGTAAACACTTTTGACTCGGAGCTATGAATGTGAGGTCACAAATGGGGTACCTCATCCCCAATATAAATTCTCAACAATTACACCCCAGTGGGGTTTAAACCTTGATGGCAAGAATAACAACACAACAACTTAACCATCACACCATGCCACTATTGGCAAAATACACCACCATGTTAATAGTGAAATAACATAGCAAAATTAAAATACACCACCATATTAATAGTCAAATATTAGTCAAAGTTGAATGTCATGATATAGATTAAAGTTAAAAAATAATAATGTCAAGTGTCGACAATCAACCATCATATGGGTCATCAAAAATATCATCATCACCATCCATATTAGATGATGTATTTAGTGGTAAATTAGAAAAACCACAAATAGTGCCATTGGCACTAGCACTCTCATGCTCACTAGTTGGCTCATAGTCATTGTCAACATCAAGTGCAACAAAGTGGGTGGTGGAAGCATCCAAGTCAATACGCTTTGGCTCGATATCCCACTTCCTTGTGTCCCCTTCTTTGTAGGCACTTTCTTTGTGTGTGAGGAGCCACAAGTTTGAATGCACATACACCAAGTCCTCTGACTTTTTTTAATGTAGTCTATTGCACTTTATTGAGTGGATGAAGGAGTATGTGCTCTAATACCTCTGAGATGAAGATGAGCTAGCAACCAATTAAGACCAAATTAGATAGTTAAGAGTTACAAATTTAACCAATTAAATTTAAAAATTAAAATATAAATAAAATTATAAAGCTTAAAAGATAGAAGATTTTGACTATAAAACTTATTGGGATAAAATTTTGATTGCAAGAGGTTGTAGGTATGTGTATGCTTGGCCATGGAAGTACCCACCAACTATGAGCATCAACCATGTACTTGTCTCGAAGAGCATCAAGACCACAATCATTGGAGCATGCAAAACTCATGAACTCAACCCTCACTGGTTCATTACTGTCATGATCAGTGAAGATTCTGTGAAGTGCTGCTTTGTACCCTTGAGCTACTTCAACATCTCTATATGGGAAAACTCTTGTCGTCACAAAAAGGAGCCGAGCACTATAGTATTTAGGACTCAATGCAAAAACAAGAAGATGCAGCAGAGTGGTCATTTTATTCCATCTCTCTACAATGATTTTGTGTAGTTATTTGAAGAATTTTTCTTCAGGATCTTGCTCTTTTGCATTAGTGATGACTTTCATCTTCTCAATCATCGAGTCGGTGCCATCATAAACTTCACCCAAACAAGGCCTATCCATGTTAGTATAAAGGATCATGCTCAATATGGGCTTAGTCAAACTGAGGAGACACTCAACACGATCCCACCAAATGTCATCTAGGATCATTTACTTAACCTTTGTTGCCCTTGTAGTGCTAGATTGCCTCCATATGGACCAATTAGGGTTGATGACCATGTTAGAGAGTGCCTCACGAACGTGCACAAGTCGTCTCAACACAATTGAGTTGGAGGAAAAATGGGTCTCAACAACCTATTTGAAAATCAACATAAAATTTACAAAAATTAAAATTTAAATAAAATTAAAAATATTACTAAAGTGAAACATGTTTATTATTTAACTTACCTTCAACAACTCCAATTTCGAGAGTGTTCTAAATATACCTTGTGACATATGGTGGTTGGTGATGAACACTTGGATGTCTTCGACGTCAACATACACCTGCTTGATCCAATCAATTTTGGTGCCAATGTTTTGGAGCATTGAGGGAGTGGACAGCACGAGGTGTCCAAAAAATGTGTGAATACTGCTCCTCAACCAATAACCCAACAATGTACAATTTTTTGCATTGTCTGTTATAACTTGCACAACATTTTGAGGGCCCACTTCATCAATAGCTTGACAAAGAATGCTAGCAATAAATTGTCATGTCCCTGACATCATAACACTAAAGATAATCGTTTAATATAATTTTAATTGCCAAAGGCAATATTATAAATATATTATATATACTAAAATCTAATGTTATCATAATCATAATATTGACAAATTAAAATGTATAAGTAATTCCCATTTAACATTATAATATTATAATTGTAATAATATGAAATAAAGCATTTAATATTATTATAGTAATAAAGAAATAAATAAATAATAATAATATCTAAAGGGAATGAATATAAAATAATAAGCAAGTGACGGGTTATCAAGAGCATCGGGCTTCCTATGCAGTGACCAGGAGATAGACCATAGTTGACATTCGATTAAGATCCTAACAAATGATTCTCACAAAAACACCTTAGATAATGTAGCGGTGGCTATTTCCATTTCTTTCCGTGATTGAATAGGTGTTTGGGAACCTTCGTCTTTGAGAATACGATAAAAAAAGGACCTTGATGTGCTAACAATCGGACGACTCCACCTCATCAGTAAATCATTAGCAATAATGATTAATCTATCATGGTTGACCTCAGACCAAGACTCTATCGATCTATTCTATGTTGCTACCTTTATCGTATTATGTTGGTTGTTATCTGAAGAGTCGAATGTAAGAATGGACTCAAGGCACTCATTCAAATTTGATCGCCCTCATCGATGCCTTGTTTGTTTACTAGTCACTCTGTGACGATTGAAAGACCAATCAAATAAAACTTAAGAAATAATATATGAACCATTTGTCAAGCCTATATTATATTAGGCACTAAACGATCCCAAACACCGCCTTAATCAATCGCATTAAGAAATCCAATAGGCGCCCCCTTAGTCGACAACATGAAGGGGTGTTTTCATTCACTAGATGTGACTAAACGGTGAAGATGCGATGGTTCATCATCTATAAATAGGAATGAGATCTGATCTTAGAAAGGAGGGGAAGGAACAAGGACGAGTAAGAAACAAAGACGCACAAAGGGACACAACAACTCAAGGTGAGGTTACTCACTTAGCAATTGATATTTAGTATTTCCAAATATCAGAAGTAGATACTCCTTCAGCCATAGTTGACTGCAAATACTATACATTAAAGAACTATACCCTGCAATCTCTTTCACATGTGCATTGGACTATCTTTGTGGTCCGAGCAGACTCGTATCATATGCTATCTATAATCCTTGAGTGGCTAATTTGTGTATGCAGGCCACTTTACCATATAATCTAATAATTAAGATTGCTGCTTCCTAGAAGTATGAGTCTAATTTCTGAATTTATTCTGATTTCTAACTTAGCAATGCCTTTTCTTCCTAACAAACATATATTCATGCTACTATTCACACTCCAATAGAAAGTAATGTTGATAGGGATGATGATATGCGGATAAAGGATTGTGCTCCTTCCAAACTTGAACATAAGTATTGTTTCTTGATGATTATAGTCATGCTAGGAGCAAATTTGATATTTATTTTTAAGAATCAATGATAGATGTGAATGCATACTTAAAGATTGCCTTCTAAGAGAATGAATGCAATTGTCTTCGAATACTTAAAGATTGTCTTCTATGTGTTTGTAAGCCTACTAGGGTGGAAGGGCTTGAGATAGGTGGTGCCTAAAAACCCCACTTAACAATCCGCTGAGGCCATGGAGGGGTGGGGGTCCCACTTAACAATCCACTGCGACCATGGAGGGGTGGTAGGCCTAGGCCACTTATGAGCTTCGCTAGCTTCTCCCAGTAGGTCATGTGTCTTTCGAGGTGATGACATGGGTAGAAGATACAAGTGTTTCCACTAAGCATGCCACTTCGGGGATGGAATGGTCTTAGTTGGACGTTCAACTCAGAGCCAAGGGGTGGGTTATCCTAATAGGATGCTTGTGCCCTTGGGCTTAGATGGATAGCTTCAGGCGGATCTACCCATGCCACTCCTCATTTGTCTTCATTATTGCTTTTGTGATTATGTTTATATTTTTGGATATCTAGATATTAATGCTAACAGATATGTTGCTAATATGTTGAATACATGATTCAAATCTAGGGTTATTGAATTAGCAGAACATTCATTTGGATAGAAGAGACCCTAAACCTAATCAACAAGCAAATTCTAGGACAAGTCAAGCAAGGTACATTACATAAATTCACCATCCTTCACCTCTCCTTCAGAATCCACTACTCTCAAAAACATTGCCTTGTTAGGGGACATTGCAATAACATTGATCAATGGGTGGTTTTTTGCATCTTTCCATCTATCAGAAACGATAGTCACCCCTATTTCGATCCATGAATCCCTTATGGGCTTCAAGGAGTCCTCTACAAATTTCATGTCTTTATCTAATAAGGTGCTACACACCTTCTCAAAACTCGGGCCCTTATACCCTTTTGGAGCCTCATTAATAGATTTCACCATTTTTTGCCAATATGGTGAGCGAATAACATTGAATGCTAATCCATTTGCATAAACACATCTTGCAATGTCTTGATCGACAATCTCTCTAGCCTCATTTTGAAATGCCATTTCCAATGGTCCCTTTGATCTCTTATATGTAGAGGCCACAGTTTGCTCTTTAGGTATGGACATAAATGGATGGCTCTTTGTAGGTTGAAAATGAGAAGGCGGTGTAGGGGGCTTCATCCCTTGAGATCCTTTCTTTAACAAAGGATGATTTGATCTATGGCCTAGTGCTTGGTCTGCTTTTTCTTACTCTTCAATATATGCCAATACTTGTATATTTGGAATGCCTTTACCATCTTCACTTGGACAAAATTTGATGCCTAGTCTAGGGATCTTGCACAAGTGGCCTTTCACTCGACTGTATGAGCTTGAATATCTAACTTTACAATGACTACAAATCCAAACATAACCTCCACCATTTGGAAGTTGTTGTACCATTTCAACATATTTCCAAAGGGGAGCGTTTGGCTCTGTTTTGAAGTGAGATTGGCTTGTGGAGCTAGAAACAGTTGCCATTGTAATACCTAAGGCAATGAGTTCAATAAACAACACATTCAAAGAATTGAAACAAATGAAACTTGAAAACAAACAAAAAAATATATATAAATACAACTTAATAGTTAAATTCATTTTAAAAAATTAAGCGTGTGTTATAGATACCTAGAAGAGTGAAAACAAACCAAAAACTTAAAAAACCTACCTCTTTTGAAGAAATCTTCCTCTACGCTCTTCCTAGCAATAGACGAACATTTGCAAATGTATAGGAATAGCACAACAATCAACTTGGAGTGTTCAATGATCAATTTTCAACTCTATTCGTGCAATGGTAAGCAAGAAAATAAGTTCAGCAATGGAGGAATTTTTTTTGTTTTCATTCACGATATGAAAAATGAGTTTGCTTTTACCTATTAGATCTTTTATCTCTCATATTTTAGGGTTGGGGGGTGAATTAGGTTTTTTTTAAGTAAAAAAAAGTCGAAAAAAAAAAAGAAAATGCCACCTAGGTGTGTGAGCGGCCCAAAGTCGGCTCGGGTTTGCTTTGGTTTGACAAGGTTGAACCCATAATTTGTGGGTCGGACCTTGTCCAAACCCCAATCTCGAGTTGGACCAGATTGGGATCGAGGGGTCCCCCTAGGCGAATTGGTAACATAGGGCTTAAACATGATATATTATATTACCAAGTGATGCGTGTTATGAAATTTTGACTTGGAATTGGGACTTACAAAATACTCAACATATTGACAAATATTGTACAACACAAAAATGAGGTCACTAAGCCACATTTGGGTCTACCTGTTGCACTTCTTTGTGTGAATGGCATCAAACATGCTCCAATTTTTCACACCAAGAAGCACTACAAAGCTGGCACAAATGTGGATGGCCAGGCTTGCCGATTTTATGTTTTTGCATCACAATCTACCCACCACAAATCTATAAGGAAAACATTTATAACTTTCAGGTGACTTTGTAAGCTACAATTTAACTTTTGAAGGACTCATTTTTCTTAGTTTTTTTTGGCTTAGTTGTCGGGTCATTCTCCTTTGAATGCATATAGTTGAAGAGAAAAATTCTTCTTTGCATCTTTGTAAATCTACAACTCATCAAGAATTGTATCTAAAAGGGCTTTGTTAGGTGTCATCCTCTCTATGCATGTGTTGAGGCCATTTGTAACTTCCTTATTGGCTTTTAAGGATTTGAAGAAGAAAAATTTGGGATTCAAATAATAGGTTGTTGTATGTATGTGTTTTTAAACTTGCTTGTTCCATCTCTAGTCAATTAAAAGCCAAATGAGTTCTTATTTTCATTTGTTTGAGCCATAGCAAAGTTGAATAACTTTGTTACCTTGTTCATGATCTCATAGTGATAACCCATTGGGTTTTTCCTCCATCCACCAAGTGTACAACTCTAACCAAAGGGTTCATCCCTAAAACAAAATAGTATGGATTTTTAAAATGAAAAATATTAATTGAATTTATTACTTTGTAAGTTCCTAAACATTAACTTTAAAGTTACCTTGAGGACCTTGCTTATGCTCTTGGCAAACCTATCATCGAAAATGGTCTTCACGACCCTTTAAGCTATGGAGATTCCACCAATGTGGTTCTCACAAACATTTTCATAAGAAGTGTTAGTGGATTTGAAATGCTTTGTAATGGGATGAAGTTGTCATCAAATTGTGTGGCTCTCAAATGCACAATTTCCTTTCCCTTGGTGTGCTCTCTTGTTGATTAAGCACCCAAGGGTGCTTGTAGATGTGTTCAGTTATGTTCCTCGCCTCTTTCGCTACAATTTTCACCCATCAAAATTTGCCTTTATCCTTAAGGAGAAGATCAATGCAATGAATGGAGGCTCCATAAAATGATAGGATGCCTCTCAAGAAGTCCCTTTGCTGCTAAGTATGTTGCAGCATTGTTAGTCACAACTTGACCGGAATTCTCTACATCCACTTCCATGACCACATTGTCCAACATGTTGCACATAGTCTCAACATTTTTCACTTTGCAAAGAGCATCAATTGAATCTAGCAACATCAACTATCCACTTTAAGCCACTAGGAAGTTGATCAAAGTTTGGTTCTTGCCATCCATCCATCCATCAAACAAAATAGTCCAGTCCCTTTTCCACCAAATTCTCTTTTGTTCATCTACCATGACCTCATTGTTTTTTCACAGCTTTGTTCAACAAGGGCCCACTCAAATCATATGGGCTAGTTGCCTTTTTTCATTTTCCAACTATAGTCAATGCATACACCAATGGCTCCCAATATGGGTTTCTTGTGACAGGGAATGATATATGTTGTTATAATACCAAAAAATAGCACATGCCATCCTTTGAGTCAAGTTTGTGCATCAAGAGTATTACGAAGGACAAAGAACCCTTGTGAGTACAATTGTGCTTGGCTAGAGCTATCTCCAGTAGATAAGCTCCATATCTGTGGGCTAAGACAAGAGCCCACTACATTAGTCATTGAGTCTAGAGGAAAATTCATTACAACTGCAATTGCCCTAGCTTATATGTTCATTTATAGTTTCTTCTCCTCAGACAAAGAAAAGACATCCTTCATCTCCCATGTAACCTTCGGTGCTGTCGAATCACACAAATGCATGTCTCAGCCAAGGATTTGAGCAAGGTGCTATTTGAGACAATTGATGTCTTCTCTCATCCTTTAGCCTCAATAATTGCACATGGTAATTCCTGCCTCTATACCCAATTTGGTATGCCTCCAAGCATGGTCCTTGGTCCTGCCACTACAATGATCACTTGCAGAAGCCATCTCTATTTGCAAAGTTAGAAAATAGAAACCCCTAGCAAAATAGAAATAATGTAAAAGAAAATTTCAAACACTAGCTCTAGAAAAAGAAGAAAACAAAAAAAGAAACAGAACATGAAATATTGAAACCCTAGAAGTGCTAGAACACAAGAATGAAAGAGAGAATAACAAAACCTGCCAAAAATTACATGCCTTTTGAAGTTGGTCAATAAATATGTTGAAATTGTCCAATATCACTGAAAATGAGTCGAAATCACCTAAAAATTGATGCAATGAAATCAAGGAGTGAAGGGCACAAGCATAAATAAGGATGAGGAACAAGCAAGTTTTGGCATACTTGACAGTGAGTAACTCGTCATACATGCCTAGCTTGCGAGTATGCACAGGTTATTTGTAGAGTTCTAAATTACTGGTTAGATGCTTAGAGTAATATATATCATGAAATATTTTACATTCATATCAGGCAAATGATGCTTAAAATTAGTGAATACATGCATTCAGATAAGCTTAGACATGGCCCAAACTCCTTACAGAGTCCCTAATCATAGATCACCAGCTATTTATGTTTAAAACAGTTTCAGACTATCTTATTTAATTTGTAATTAGTGAGTGATTTGAACTTAATTCTAATTAGATATAATGGGCTGGCAAGGGGTAGTTGATGCAGTCAAGGGTAGGGAGGCAAATGAATGGTTGTCCTTCCCTTGCAGCAAGACTTCTCAACATGCAGTTATAAGATCCACAAGGGTCCTAAGACTCAAGGTAAATTGGAATTGGTGACTTTCTAACAAGGTCTAAACCTAGCGTGAAATTGCAACAACCAGCTACCCAACCAAGATCTTTGCAAACTGGATTACCCCACTAATTTTTGGAGACCTTGTACATTGATGTTTGATGATTTGTTATATACCAAAGCCACCTTCACAACACCAAATTACAGAGTTAGGACAGAAATGGATTGACATTCAATCACTCTGAGAATTTGCAAAATAGATGATAACCCAAGATCTAGTGCATGAAATAGAAATTATAAAAATTAAAACTGTAAATACAAATGATTATAAAAATCAACAGAGTATTATAAATTTAGTCTCCATGAGAGTAATGCAAATGCTCAAAAAGTAAAATAGCATTAGGAAAGAATAACAACACAAAACTAAAAGATGCAAATATAAGCTAGGAGAGTGTGTATATATAGACTAAATGAGAGATAGGAGGTGACAAATACTCCCAATAGGGAGAGTACACCAAAAGTATCCAAGAATAGTAATTGTAACTTGCATGGAAGATGTCGATACCTCACACTACTCATATTGATACTCACTTTATTATTCTAATCAAGTTTAATTAAAAAGTGTAGGAGAAATCTAAATAATAGGAAAATAAAATTCTCCACTAATACACCCCCTTAAGCATATCTTAGGTGGGTGAAAAGATGGGTCCCAACAAATGAACTTTGTGAGGTTTAGGTACCTATGTACATAAAAACCCCCCCAAAGAGAAGAAGCCCCTACCCTTGCTCCCTAAAGAAAAGAGATAATAGCCTCCCCCAAATAGAGAGAGAAAAGACCCCATGAATAAGGAAGGACTAGGTAGCCTCCCAAGAAGATGAAGCCTCTTAAAGGGAAAAACTCCATCCTAACAAAGGTATGTGAAGGAGGACAAGATAGGCCCCCCAAAAGTGAGTGTCTTGAAATCCACACAAGATAAGGTACATGTGTCCCTCCACAAAGAAGAGGGAGAAGAGCAATGCAGAATATGTTGGAAAAATGTTGTCATTGCTGTCAAAGGGCCTATTGATGGTTTGGAAGATATTGTGCAAAAATAATGGTGCATCTTCTACATGGGCCGACTGATGTCATGCATCCTTTGGGGGAGTTTAAATAATAAAATAGAATCAGAAAAGTGGGACAACCCTCTCTTGGTGCTGCCCCAAATTGGGGAAGATTTATTTAAAAATTAAATTAATTTTATGGGGTTCCCAAAGAGAGACGACCCCCTAGAAGGGTGCGCCCAACCTTTGGCAAATAAATTAAAAAAAAATCAATATTGTTTTTGCTAAATGGGCCGACCCCCCTTGGAGAGTCGCCTCCCTTGGGTGAAGAGAAATTTTGGTGAGTATAAAAAGAAGTTTGAGGGGGAGGCAAAATAAATTCAATTCAAGGAATATTATTCATATGAAGAGCAGAAATAAAAGGATATTTGAGCAGATTTATGAAAGATATGTGAGCGGATTTATGAGAGGTATTTAGCATCAATTTGTGAGAAATAAAAGCAAGAACATGGCACTTCTATGAGCAGAAATATTGAAGACTATATTGCAGATTTATGAGTGCGTGTGTTGCAGATTTGTGAGCAGTTGTTAAGGGCAGATCTAAGAGGAATTTGCAAACAAATCTTCATATTATTCATTTGGAGGTTGGAGCCTCCTAATTGAGGAGATCGAGAGGTTGGTACATCTTATTAGAAGAGATTGACGCCTCTTGCTAGGTTGGTGCTCAATGGTGGGGATTGGAGTCTCTAGTTGGTTGGTGCCTACAAAATTTGTAAGAAGATTTATACAAGCAATATTTTGCTGTGGTTTTCTCTCGTGAGGGTTTCCATGTAAAATCATGTCTCTTTTGTGTGTTCTTAATTGCTAGATCTTGCATATATGGTATTGCCATGGACAATTAAGGTGTGAGGTAATATTGTTGTGATTGATCAAGTTAAGAAAAGAAAAGTTTTGATTTATACTAATTCACCCCCAACTCTTAGTGTAAGTGTGTGTTTTATCAAAATATGACATGGTGAAGAATGGAATCATGATGAATGGATTTTGAAGTTGCTCATGTTTTTGTATGCCGATGCTGAATTGTGACTATGCCATACAAGATTTGAGAACAATGACCATTGGAGTGAGACCTAGACCAATGTGATACATGATGTGTCAAGTGAGTAGCATGATGTGGTGGAGAGAGAACAAATGAATCTAGAGTGGGAGATGTTGCCACTTGATGTGAGTTGTCACCAAAGAGAAGACAAAAATCCTCATTTGTGTCAGCAAGATTTGAAAGGTGAGAGACCACAAACAAATGCGAAATGTTTGGTAAGTAGACCTCCTAATGAAGTGGATCCTATAGGTATGAAGAACCCTATTGTAGAGAGTCGCTAGAATCCCTCAAAGAAGTGACTCTGAACTCTAAAGTAGCAACAGGTACATGAGAGATGTCCTCAATTGTAGATGGGGTATCAAGAGGAGTATCAATAGCAAAATACAAGGACACTTATTATAGTCAATCTAATGTAGAATATCCTCAGAAAAATAAAGACATATTAGTCTATAAATCATGTCATTGTTGTTAAACTATGCACATTTCTATTCATAGTCACTTGGCTCAAGGACAAGTCCAAGGAGACATGGCAATAGATCTTGCATAATGCAATCATTCATAATCCCTTGTTTCTAGGACAAATAGCTTTGTGAATTTAGCTTGACAATAGAGGGATGGAATTCAATACCAAAATCCATGATGAAAAATCCCCCCAAAATGGAGCTTTATCTCAGTTCATGATTACAAAATGCCTGTGTATAAGCCCCTTGTTACTAATTACTGAAATGAACACCCCAACAAGAACAATGTGTGATAGTTTATGATTAGTGCAATTTACAATGCAAGATTTCAGACTCTTACAAGACCCAAAATAGGCCTTAATATTGATGTTACAATTTTAATAAAATATGAGATCAATTTGAGGGCATTAGTGTGGAGTATGTAGAAAAATATGCACTCTAAAAAAAATAAGACCCAAAAAGGAGTCCATATGTACAAGTTATGGTCCTCAAAAGTTCACAAAACAAGAATTAGTAGTAAATTCAGGAAGAATCTTCAATTCATAGAAAATTGAAGCTACAAATAAAAAAATTAATAACATCACTATGAAGAGCACAAAACTCTACTCCAAATTTTAAAATATGGCACTGATAAAGGCCTCTATATGCCTGAGAACAAGCATCTTGAAGATGGATTGCCAAAATCAAAACTGCATCGGAGAAGGGGTAGATTGGGAGGAAGATAACACTACTGTCAACAATGTGTCATCCGTCAAAAAACTTAAGATTTGCTAGAATATTCCCTTTTGGTTTGAAAATCGCAAAACTGTCATTAGGTTGGTTGGAAGCCACATTCATACAAGAATACTACCATTTTCAAAAACAAATCTGCTAGTTTTTGGTGCTTAACTGGTGGTTTTATAGAAGTATATTGTTAGGGCGAAGTGGTGAGTGGTGTGGTCGATCTGGAGGGTGCTGCTTGGGTGGTAGTGGCTATCATTGGTGGCATTGTAGGCTTTTGCTACTTGCAGGTTGTGCAATTGTGGGGCTTGGTGGCTGCTATTGTTGTTGGTGGTGGCAATGGTCACTGTTATTGCCTAGTCATTGCTGCTACAATGGTGGTGGTGGTGCAGGTGAGTGTATGATATATCCTACATAGGGCCATACGACATTGCCAAGAATATTTTTTGCCCCAAAAACATTGGCACCAGAATCAACAAGTTGTATATGGAAATAGGGGTTTTTGAGTCTTTTGGACACCATGGCAAGGTCCATTTGGCTTCAAAAGGCCCCCAAAATTAGCAATAAATTTGATGCACTATTCAAACTTTGTTTGTAGATTGGCTCCCTGATCTCCAATTTTGATGAAGCGAAAGTCAATCTTGACTTTGTTGAGCCTTCTGAATGCTATGGAATAGCTGAAACTGCTAATAAGATTATTAAAAAGTTGCAATCACCCAAATTTCAAAAAACACAAGTTCAAAACCATACAGGTTAAAAGTTTTTCATCAAACTTTTTTTATTTTCTATATTATTCGAAGATACAAGAGAAGGGCATACTGGGATTTTAGGAAACCTACAAGCAGGCTAATTAGTCCCCCTCCCCCCTCAAATCTCTCAAATATGAAACTTAAAGATCTATCCTAGCATCAAATGTTCTAATACCATGCTAAAATCTGCAAAACAAATGATAACCCAAGATCTAGTGTGAGAAATAACTATAAAACTGTAAATACGTATGATTAAAAAAATCAAAATAACATTATTGAGTTAGTTGCCAAGAGAGTAATGCAAATGCTCAAAAAGCAAAAAAGCATTAGGAAAGCAGAACATTATGAAGCTAAAGATGCAAATATAAGCTAGGAAAGTGAGTATATATAGACCAAGTGAGAGGGGGGGAGGTGGCAAATACAACCAATAGAGAGAGTATGCCAAAAGTGAAACTATCCAAAAATAGTAAATGTAATTCCCATGGAAGATGTTGACACCTCACACCACTTGCATTGATACTCACTTTATTAACCTAGGCAAGCTAAATTAAAAGTGTAAGAAAAACCTAGATAATAGAAAAATAAATACCCACTAGGAAAATAAAAACCTACGCTAACACTCTCAAATTTTAAGACATTTTTTTTGAACAACACATAGGAAATTGCCGATTTCTATTTTACTTTAACAAGATTATCTCTACAAGGAAAATTGGACAGCATTTCCCTTGACAAAATTTAATTGCTAACTGATTGCAACACCCCCAGGAATATCAAAATTGAAATATAAGAAACTATGCAAGTTCTAGATGAAAAACTAGAAACCCAAACCCAAAAGCTTTCACAATGTTTAACTGACACATCAAAAATTCTATTCATGAGATCCCAAATTGCAAAGAAACTCGGCCTTTGCTCACCTTCAACCTGCAGGAAAATCATCAGTAAAGCTAACCAAAATCAGCTTCCCTTCTTTTTTTATAACCTCTTCAAATATGGTGCTTGGCTAGAAGATTCTAGTTAACTTGTCAAGACTCAACAATATAACCCCTGAATGAATCTCTCTCCAAATGTATTCTTCCAAAGTGTTAAGGTTTGAAGTCAACTTTGTAACTCCCTTCATGCTTCCTCCAAATGTGGTGCTATTCATCAAGGATTAATGCGAAGTTAGAAGTCAAGTGTAACCTCCATGCTCCACCTAGTCAACATGAAAAAGACCATGCATGCAAGCTCCTCAATTTGTAACTACTCCACACATGGGTGCCCCATTCAAAGTCATTGACATGCAAATGAAGGTCAAACATGCTAAGTGGCCTACCATCCCAAGGACCCTAATGAGAAAATTGTGGCTCTTCCACTTTCGTGGGGAGTCGTGAACATTTACAAGTGTCAAGTGGGGCCTTCGAAAGATTCCAACCAAAGGGTAATGTCCAAATGAGATGCAAAACATTTGACTTAAATAATTCCAAGTGTAGAGATTAACTCCTTCGCCTAGAAAATCAAAGTTAGGCCTCAAATATCCACATTTGCAATAAAAATATATTTTTGGTTGATGTTGATAGCTGAGGTTTAGACCCTAAGATGCTCCTGCATTAGTTGTGCTTACCAATGATTATGACAGGCTCTAGGTAGTCCTTTATAACTAAGTTACCGGGTCCTTCATATTTGACCTGGGTATGTGAGTGGGTACGGTTCGGGTTCGTCCCTGGGTACAGTCCAGGCGATTGGGTTCATAGAAGGACCCACAAAGAACCCAAGCAACTGGGCAGTACCTTGGTCATACACAACAGGAGCCCTACATTCTAAGAAGAGAAAAACAACAGTAGTTACAAAATTGGTCTATGAAAGGAGTATGCCACCATCAATTACTAAATATGATATTGTTTTCTAGTGAATTCCAATACAAATTTGATAATGTCTTGGCAGACCAGGAACTTATAACTGCCGTTTAAAAAAAATTAGGGCTATTGTTTCCAATTTAGGGCATTAATTGATTCTCATGAATGCATCATTCCATCATTTACTCTCATTTGACCAGCACTATCGTAGGAGGGGGAAAAGACAATGTTTGGGCCAGACTGTAAATTTGACATCATTTGTGAATCAACACAGCAGATCTTCAACATTGACCCTCTACACCTGCATTGACCCTTGTTTGATTGACTCTTCTTAAATGTGGTTATCTGACTGTGTTGATCAAAGAGCTCTGCTATATTGACTATGTTGACCAAAGATCTCTGCTACATAAACAGCATTAACTTTTGTACCTCTCACATTAACTATTTTGTTTGTTGATTATGTTGCATCGAGTGCAAAATTCTACTTTTCACCGAGTCATGATCAATATTGACCAAGAAACTAGTAAGGTATGCAGGCTTCTTTGAGTTTTTATTTCTCTACTATATTTTTTAAGGCGAGTCAATTACTGTACTTGTGAAGTGACCATGAATTGAACTGTTATAAGTTACTATGTCGAAATAATGTTGTATTCTATTTATTGGCAATTATGAGCATCACTGTTCTTATAATTTATAATTTATAATTTTGAACATATATATATATATTTTCCCGTACCCATAACCAAGGAAAAAAAAATTGCTTTACCGCCGTACCTGTATCTGAACCTGTAGTCGAACTGGCAACTTAGCTTTATAAGATTATAAATAGCTCTCCTTATTCATTGCAAAGATATTATTAGTACAGCATCTTGTTAGCTCACTTCTGGGTAGTTTTCCATCCTTTTTAGATCACTAGGTACAGCCCATCTTCCTGGGGTTGTGCAAGTGATCCATAAATGGATCTGGATCATCATCAAGATCAATCATTTGAGTTCACTGAATGTTTAGAGTGGTTGGCCACAATTTGGCCTCATAAAAATAGTTGTATTGCAAGGGCATAAATAGTACTTCAATGGCATTGATAGCAGAATATTGTTTTACATATTTAAATTCCTCTAAAAAAAATGGGCACCTCATTTGGAATTTGTATGCAAAAGTTATGACTTTTGGAAGATGGAGGACAAATCAAGAAATGAAATTGTGATTTCATTTATGTTAGTGGTGATTTGAAAACTATTGGGGTGGTTTCATAATCACCTATTTGCATGAACTCGAGATTTTATTCAAATTGAATGTGCTAGAAGAGCAAGTTTTGGGAAGGTATTTTCTGTCCATATTCTCATCATTTGGCATCCTTTCAAGCCTAGAACATGTCTTAAGGTGTGTGTTATTTCCCTAGAGGCAATGGGGGATATTTTTACCCTTTGTTACCCAATTTAATAGTCATTGGAGCTGAGAATGAGCATTCCTGGGAGTTTGGACCAACTAATTGGTTTGGAGTTGAGATAAGCACTTCTCCACTATATTGCAGAGGATATTCACAATTGTTTAGATGTTATTCGTTGTGAATGGCATCCTAATGGGTTCCATGAAGGCAGCAAGCGTGTAAAACTACATACTTATGGTGGATCTGAGGAAGCTAGTCTTCTCTTTACTGGAGTACTCTCCCAATTCAGGTTTCGTTAGGGTAAACCTTGTTTTCTATCCCATTTGTGAGTGTTTTTGAATGTTCCTTGTTCTTTCAATCCTTGCAAGTTCATCAATCCATCTACTACAACGAATACAAGTAATTCCACTCAAGAAATAGGAGGAAGCATTCAATTGACTCCTAACAAGCAAAGTATAGCACATTTGTGGCGGCAAGAAGGTATACAATGTTATGCAATGTTCAGAGCATGTTTTTTTTTAAGTGAAGGGTTGTATAGCATGTGAATGTAGTAGATGACAGCCATTAGAGAGGTTGTGGTAACATCTAGATTCAAGTTTGTGTTGTTTAATTAACCATACAAGTTGGAACAACATGTAGATAGATAAAATCTGTAGTAAAGTGGAATCTCCATTTCTGTTTAAAGATCAGCAAGGAGATTGCTGTATCTTACTTCAAATGTATTAAACTAAAACAGTGCTATATTTACAATAAAATCTTCTTTTATATTCAAGAAACTCCTGGTTTCTTGTTTTTGTTCATATTGAGTTTAACACTAGTATTTTTACATATGACGTGGAGTATTTATTTGTAGTAAAAGAAGCATGTTTCAGTTGTTCACAAAGTACTAGTAGTTTAGAGATGGATATGCTGCACAGACTGCTTTATTTAAAAGTAGCATGTACCAGTATTTTATTAAAAACATGTATGCTTGTCATTTATTTTTTCCTTAAAACAACCAAATTTACCATTCATTGATTCTCCCTTTACAACATTCTTTGGATACTGCAGCTATGCTACCCCAGAAGCTACTACCATGCTTATTACCATAGCCATCAATATGGATTAGCATGTGATGCAATTTTTTGTGAAATTTCCTGATCTAGAAATCCACTTGCTAAGAGTAATAATTCTCACATCTGTACTCTTTCACTCAACTTGACAGGAGGAATAATAGGATTGGGAGAAGCAGCAGAGGATCGTGTTGGATTGCTACATACCTTAGCAACACTTCCAGAGCACCCAGAAAGTGTACCTATAAATGCATTACTGGCAGTTAAAGGAACACCTCTTCAGGATCAAAAGGTAACTGTTTTTTCCAATTTTAGTTGCTAGTTCATTCTGAAACTGTTCTATTCTTTACTTAATTATTAGGATGAAGATGCTGGTAATATGCTTGGATGTTTATGATTAATGGCATGTAAATATACCCTTTTACAGCCAGTTGAAATATGGGAAATGATTCGCATGATAGCAACAGCGCGCATTGTGATGCCAAAGGCCATGGTGCGGTTGTCTGCTGGGCGGGTTCGTTTCTCCATGCCGGAGCAAGCATTATGCTTTCTAGCAGGGGCAAATTCCATTTTCACAGGGGAGAAGTTGTTGACCACTCCTAATAATGACTTTGATGCTGATCAGCTAATGTTCAAAGTGTTGGGTCTCATACCTAAAGCTGCTAGCATCCCTAATGAAAGGAAGTGTGAAGCTAATGAGGCTGTAGAGAATGATCCAGATGCTGAGCTCATTGACAGCGCTGTAGTCAATTCTAGATGACTCAATTCAAGAAAAACAATCTATAGATATTAATGAACTCAGTGGGGTTTTTAATTGATATCCAGTCCTGCAATTCGTCCTTTACTATGAATTTTCACTATATGATACTTGATTAGAGTTAGAAGCTAATAATTCTAATTTTGCACATGGCAGAGATAATATAGAAGTTGAATTATGTATCACGTGTACCATATTTGGGTTTCTTCAAGTATTGTCTGTATTCTCCCATGATCATTAGGCTTCAAAATATTTTATTGCATCAACGACTCTGTCATGTGGTTCTTTAATTATGGATCTCCTTTAAATTTTTGTATCTGGAGCAAGGTTTCCAGGAGTTCAGAAGGTTTTAAATGCAAGTATTTCCTTTGAAGTTCTGTATCTTGGATAGGTTTTCCAGATGTTGAAAAGATCTCACAGCCAAGCACGAGTCATCAAACATCCTGCAGAATGTGAAATTTACATTAAGTTGTTTTAATGTCATTAGATTACCAATAAATGAAGCCAGTAAAAACAGCCACTTGTAAGTCAGCACTCGACCTAATTTTAAGCTGCTGCTAAGTGCATTGCATCAGGAGGGTAAGAAAGATAACTAGTTGCATTCTGGCCAGTAAGGAGAACTTCATATGAAGAAGATGCGGAAATTGAGCTAGGTTAATACAAGTGAAATAACTTAATGTAGAAGGTTGATTGTTCTTGAACATTAAATAGGGCAATCAGTGGGATCTCTGTATCAAGGAAGTTGCATTAAAAAGGGGTTCTCCTTATTGAAAGCATAAGCAGGTAAGTTTGATATAGTTTACACTTAATTTGGTCATTTTGAAAGGGGTAATTAGGACATCCTTCTCATTATCGCAGTGATTCATGTGATAATATGTTAGTGCCATGTTTAAGTTGCACTTTTTTTAAGAAGCTGTTAAAAGTGTTAAAACCATTTTCCACTTTTCTATTGCATTCACTCACTGGATGTAGCGGAGCTTCTTAGACTTTTCCTCGTCAAATCAGTTTGCTATTACCTTCAAAGGAGATGACCATTCTGCCTCACAATTTTCGGTTTAGGCTATTACTATTACTTGATATGCCTAGTTCTCCAAATGATGATTTCAAATTATCTACAAATCTGTACTTTGCGAAGGATTAGGCCAATTGCATATGTATTTCTATCCTTGATGACAGTTGGGGAAGTCAATCATGTAATAAAATTGTAACATGAAAAGATAGTTAGGGGAGAGGACCCAATAGTTGAGCATGTTTCAATAGTTGTGATAGTAGTTGTTAATATAATGCCCAATAGTTGTGATAGTAGTTGTTTATATAATGCCCAATAGTTGTGACATAAATACCCTAGCTTAAACAAAATGTATCCCTTTGATCTAAAAGGCAACCAATCATGTGATGCCACATCAGCACTCAACTACCCATGATGTGAATGCACAAGTATTGGTAGCACTTTTTTTTTGGGCTTTTTTGGACACCTTGACAAAAAGCATGCTGATGTGGCATCATATTTGATGATGTGGCCCTGAAATGAAAGTTATAAGCATAGGACTTGCCAATCAAGCTGCTGTAAAAAAAATTGGAGTGATTTGAAATTTCCACATAGGATTTTGAGAATCGCGAAGTTAGGGTGCACATCCTCTCCCCAAGCACGCGTGAGTTGACTATCAAAGAGTAGGCAATATGTTAACACTCAAAACACTTTGAACACAATATAAATACACGAGACAACAATCTTATGTAACATTCCTTTGCCCTATATTCGGGATTCCCCTATTGTGGTTTGTGGTTATGAGGTAGTTGAAAACAAGGATTATTATTTGAAGCTGGGTGTGGTCTGCAGGTTCAATGGCTTGTGGTCTTCCGTCTCCGATCTCCATAATTGGGTGTCTGATCTCTTGGAAGTCGTTGGTCTCTGGAGAGATCGAGCTCTACCCTAGTGCTAGGAGTTTTTTCATTGCTACTTTTGCCTCTTCCGCGGAGCGAAATTGTGTGCTGGATAGGGGGTGGATGTGGGGTATTCATTCTCTGTCCATCAGGCCTTGGTCTTGTTTTTTCAATCCCCTTATAGAGTCGTTGAACACCAAACCAATCTAGGTTCGTATGTCAAATCTCCCTCTCCAGTTTTGGGAGGAATCATGTTATGAAGCTAGTGGCAACACCATTGGACGCTTCTTAATGGTAGACTCTGCGACTAAGGAATTTGGGCATACTACGATGGCTCGGTAGTTAGTTGATTTGGACATCTCCAAACCTTTCCATGGTGATGTAGTCTTACTGGTGGAGGACAGACCTTGGAAGCAACTCTTGGACTATGAGGGTTTCCCCTTTCGGTGTAGGAAATGCTTCTCGATGGGTCACTTGGCCTCTGCTTGCCCTCTTGCTCGTTGCAAGGGCGTTGCGACTTGGTGGAAGGATGCTCTCTTGGACCATCTTACGGTGGGTTCTCCTCCTTCAAGAGTTTCTTTTGTGGAGGTTGACCCCATTGTGTCTTCTCAGGATCCCTGTTCCTCTTTTGGTGGTCTCTTCCGTGGAGCCGCTGTTGGTTTTTGCTAACACTCTCATGAGTGTGCCTGTTGGTGTCTTTGTGCCGTCGAAACCTTCTGTTGTCGATGTTTTGTCCGAATTTGCCCGTCCTTCGTTATTCGACTCTGTTGGACCTTCGTTAGCCCCTATCTCCGTTGCTTCGCTGCCAGCTCCTTTGCTACATGGTGGCTCCTCTCTCGAGGTGGCTGTTGTGGATCCGCTCTCCTCACCTCACTCGTTGGTTCTCGATTCTAAGCCTTCCCGGTTGGTTGCGCTGTGTAAGAAAGGTCTCCCCAAATCTGTTGCCTCTTCATGGCCTCGGGTTTAAGGAGTAAGTTTAGATCCCTCTATTTAAGAGGTTTAATTTTTTGGTTTTCTACAATTGTCAATCAACTGTTTCTATTTGTTCTTCTAGTTCAAGTTTTGTTTGAACTAGGCTTTCCTTTGGCCCTTTGGGCTTTCTATGTGATCTTTTTTAAAATCATTCCCCATTCTTAATCCATTTATGAATTTATGATGTTCCAAACATGTGATAATATTGGAAGTGTTTTATCGATTTATGTTAGATGTAGAGTATATTTTAGTGTATTTGTGTATAAAGTGAGTATATTATATTGGTTAATTGATTAAATGTGAATATATGATAATATTTTTCCTAATGTTACTAATGTATTGTTAGAATGGTGAGTAGGTTGCAATTGAAGATCACATCATTGTTGCACAAAAATAAAACAAAATGAACTGGTATTTTGATTTCATTTGGATTGAATTTGTATGGTTTATAAAGCCATTGATTTTCTTGTGCAAACTATCTACGAGAATAACTTTTCAAAAACTAACTATTAATTAATTTATTATTATTATTTTGATTGGTGAAAGTGGCTGTGAAGGGCCACACCCGTTGAATGCTAATAGCAACCTCAACGTTGCGGGTCAAGCGTGCAAGCACATTGGATTAGCAAAGGCATAGTGCCTGCGATCACAATGGCCCAACATAAGTTTGAACTTTGGTAGCCACAACATCAACACATAACCATTGCACTATGGGATGAAACCCCATTAGTTTATTATTATTAAAAACTAACCTAATAACCAATTAATTAAATGCAAACTTTAATTTCCTAACAACCCCCCCTTAAGGTTTACGTAATGGAAAAACAAAAACAAAAAGAATAATATATCAACATTAGCCAAAACTTCTTTGTCTAGGCAAATGTCTTGATTATCCAACTCTGCATTAGCATCAACCCAAACTTCTTTGTCTAGGCAAATGTTCTAATTATCCAACTTTGCATCAACATCAACCCACACTCTTCATATCTAGGCAAATGTTTTGTTTATCCAATTTGCATCAACATTAACCCAAACTTTTCATGTCTAGGAAAATGTTTTGATTAACCAACACCTACTTGTGAATTGAGACACACTTCATTATTCACAAGAAAATTACCAACCAACACTCAACTATCCATAGTTTGTGGATTCAACTATTCACAAACCAACAACAATTCACCAAGTTGTGGATTCAACTATCCATAGACCAACAACTACCAAGTTTTTGAATTCAACTATCCACAAACCAATAAATCATTACATTTCTCCTCTTTGCTCTTAAAGGGACTAGAGATGAAACACATGCTTCTCATCCAAGACATCATCTCTAAGCAAGAAGCTAGCTCGAGATGATGAAGATCCTCCTACCTTTGATGCCTCCAGCTTCTGATTCCACCTTTGATGTCATTGTGAGAAAATTATTGATCACACATTGCAATATTACAATTTTCTCCCTCAATTTCAATAGCAATTAAATCATCATTGTTTTTAACTTTCTATCAATAAGATTTCTAACATGTTGAATGCAATTCACTAGAATGTGTCCTTTTTTAATTACAATAGAAGCACTTGAAATTGTTCTGTACTGTTGAAACATCAGTCTTCCTTTTGACAAACAAAGCAGTTTCTTCATTAATTGAATGAGTTTTAGTGGTTCTTTTCTCTTCATCAATTAAGTAAGATATCTCATTTTCTAAGCTTGGGCTTGGATTCAGTTTGTTTAAAGTAAACATAATATCATCAAAACTTGAGGGCATACTATTTAATAAAATAGCTTTGACATCATCATCATCAACTGTACATTTTATTTCAACAAGTTGATTAAGATGAGAGTGAAATGTACTAATATGTTGAACAATACTATCACTCTATTTCATTTTCAAACCAATTTCTTTTTGCTTTATTTCCATTTTAGCACTTGAAGCTTGTGAACCAAACAAAGAGTTAAAGCTTTCCCATATTTGGTTTGAGGTTTTTGTCAAATCAATATGATGTAAATATGCATCAGATAACCCAATACCAATCACTTCTGCAGCTTTACAATCTTTTGCTATCCATGTAAATAAAGATTTTTTCTATTAAAATTAATTGTACTTTGACTTGTCATATATGAAATTCAGGCCTTCAAACTTCAAAAAATAATATATGATTTCTCCATTTTAAATAGAATCGTTTTTGATAATAAACTGATTTGATTTATGTATCTCATACCTCAAATAGGCCGTAGTTTTCATAGGTAGAACAAATAAATAATCATGTCTTTGTCATACTGCAGAAAATCACTTGTCACCCAATGTAACAAACCTATCAACACAACAAGGAATACACAATTCTAACACCTCCTTTGCAGATTCCAACGCCTCACAGAAAACATGAAAATGGCCACACCATATAAGTTCGCAGGAAATAAATCTTCTCTTGATAAATCTGTTAAGCAATTATTTCCTTAAGAACATCTTTGGCAGCGAATCACCTTTATGAAACTTGCATTTTTACCCTTTTTTTCATTTTATTCCAGCGGTCTTCCATGCTCAGGAACAGGCCTTATTTTGCAGATTCAAATGCCTTTAACACCCTGTGCTGAATTTGTCACTCCCAGTCATTAAAAAAACCATCTGTAGTTAATTGTTTAAGCACAAGAAATGGAACTGCTCTGATAACAATGTTGGAATGGCAGCAGATTGTAATTAAAGATCACATCATTGTTGCATAAAAATAACACAAAATGAAATACAATTTTGATTTCATTCAGATTCAATTTGTATTACATTGCATTGGTTTATAAAGTCTTTGATTTTCAAAAACTAACTATTAATTTATTTATTACTAAAAACTAACATAATAATTAATTTATTGAATGTAAACCTTAATTTCCTAATATGTATGTGTTAAAAGATTATGATGTGCGACATGAATAGGAGAAGAAAAATTAGATCTTGGTGTTGAAGTATCTTGAAATAATCTAAAAATGTGAGAAAAAAGTTAACTAATTAATACATGAATAATTAATTTAATTTAAAAATAAATGAATAATTAGTGTAGTGCATTATATTGCATTATTTATTTCTTTATTTTAGTAATTAATTTATTTTGAAAAAAGAAAAAAAGACTTTTGTGATGCTAATGAAGAAGAGGAGAGATGGTTGGATCTACTAGGGTTTCTTGGCTTGTGATGTGTTTGTTGCACCATTTTTTTGCGGATCATTGTAGCCTTATTTTGCATTTACCGTGGTCCTTTTGTATGTGCTCGGTTTGAGGGTCTTTTTTTTCGCCTCTTTAGATGGCTTCAACCTTTCATTCCTTTGTAGCTGTTGTTGTTGGAGTTGAAATATTGATGACAATATTGGATGGCTCCCTCACCCAAATGACTTAAAAAATTTGTACTGAAGGTGTTCCATGACGTAAGTCTGTTGACCCATCTCTAGATATTGATATACTCATTATAGAGTTTGATGAAGCTTGCAAATGGTTTTAAAATTTCACTCTTGTCCATATTTTGCGGGAAGGGTCCCACTTGAAAGCATGCTTTGTGATCGAGTTTCTAAATCATGGACCCCACACGGGACTCAACTACATGTTGTTCAAAACCTCTCAAAGGTTTTTTTCTTTTTCATTTTTTTTGAAGTCAATCATGTCTAGGACATTCTTCCTTGGGGCCCATGGCTTGTCTAGTCTTCTTTGCTCATGTTTGAACTTTGGATTTGTGACTTTTCTGTCGTAGACAAAAAAACCTCTTCGTGTCTTGATTTGGGTTGAATTCCCAGGGTTACCTTTGCCTTTCTAGAGCTTTCTCACCCAAATTGCATCAATGGGTTTTGTCATTTGTGTAGAACCTAATTTTTTTTATTCAACATGACCTAACCACCAAGTATGTGTTGAGGTGGACCTTTCAAAGGACCTCAAATAGCATGTGGATATTCAAATTGATGAGATCCGTTACTCCCAAAGAATTCAATATATCAACCTTCCAAACACTTGTTATTAGTGTCAAGCCTCTAATCATAAGATTAGGGATTGCTTGTTGGTTACACAACACCCCAATCCTACTACTCAGCCCTTTGTAGGGTCGTTTCCTCCTCCAAAAGAGGAGGTTGGCTGGTCTACTGTTGTTAGTTGCAAAGCCACGACTATTAGCAAACCTACCCATAAGCCGCCATGGCAAGGAGTTCCAGCTCCACAAGTTTCAAAACTGGTTGACACTTCTATATTGAACATGGCAACAACTTCCACTTCCTAACATGGTTCGGTTGCAATGCAGCCCCGAGTTGGTCAAGTTTGACATACCTTCTCACCAATGGTGGGGTAAATGAGATCTTGTAGCTTGTTTGAGCATTTGGAAGAAGACGAGTTTGTGCCATGGCTCAGATAGTCGAGCCAACTCAATGTTCAAATTGGAAGTTTCAATGCTCTTGACACTATGGTCCAAAATAGTTATTCCACCCTTGATAGGTTGGATAATAAGGAAACGAAACTTGATTGTTAAATGAATTATATTTCTTGGAATGTCCGGGGTCTTACAAACGTCCCTCAAAAATATTGTTCACAATGCTCATTCTCAATTCCTAGAACTAGACATCATTTTCCTTTAGGAGGCCAAAGTGTTTGGTTTTTTGCTTTCTATGACATGTCATGTCATTTGACCCTTCAACTTTCCTCTTAGTCCCAACCATAAAGCTGGCTATGGCAGAATTTTCACGTTTCTCTCACCTATGTGGCATTAGCTTTTGGTTGATCATGGATGTGACCCCACTAAGTGGTTTGGGCTCTCTTCCATATGAATAATCATTCCTTTGGAGTGATTAATGTTTATGCTTCCAGTGATTCTATTGAAAGATTTTCCCTCTCGTGATGGATAGCAGATTCAATGCTATTTGCCACTTGGGTTTTGTGTGGAGATTTCAATATGATCGAGCGGCCCCACAATAAATGCAAAAAATTAACAATGCATTGGACAATTGGTGAAAGAGAGACTGATTTTACATGCATAATAAATTGGGGCTTTTTGATCCCAACTCTAGTCACTATCTTTGACAATCCCCTTGGTACACATGGACCAACTTGTAGTTTGGGCTTGGTAGAGTTTTAAAGCGGTTTTATTGTGCCATAATTTTGGCACAATATTTCTCACCTTGGCTAGTTGGTATTCTCTTTCTGTGGAGTCATTGGTGAACATTTTCTTGTTAGTTCACTTCCCCATACTGTTTCGTATTGAATGGAAAGTTGTTCCTCCCAAATCTCTGAGGATTCAATTCTTTTTCAACATGTCCTTGCTCAATCACAAGGCCACATCCGCTCCTATCTAACATGTTTGGAATCTTGAGCCACATCTCCTTCATGGCATTGGATGGATAAAGTGGTGGAATGATGCCATAGCCTGTACAACCTAGTTTCTTTGCATCTACGAGCACTAGTTGGGTTGCTTCCATCATCGCTCGTACGAAGCCACTATCTGAGAGCTCTACCTAGCCATTGCCACTCTAGAAGTTCAATTGTTTGATTCCACTACCAAACTTCGGTTATCGTAGCAGTGTTCCAAAAAAGGTGTCTCAACCTTTGGTAATTCCTAGCATTTTTATTTATTTATTTTCCTATTTAATTAATTATGTTCAACTAATGATGTCACAATGTGAGAGTTGACTCAAAGAGCTGTTAGACTTGCATGGGAAGTGACATGTTTGGCATGTGGGCTTCATTTATTGAAGATAACTCAAGATAACTTTAGAAATAGAAAGTTGTTATGAGAGGTGTGATTTTTGCATGTGCATGTGCTTTGCATTTTGTAAACTCTATAAATACAAGTGTTGTATTATGGAGTTGTGAATGAGATTATTTTATAGGTACCATTATGCTACTAGAATTAGAATTATTATAGAATTATAACACACTTGTGACTCCTGAAAGAGCTTGGATTTTAGATTGTGTTGTAACTAGTTTGTTTATAGTGAACGCATTGGGTTGTGCTTTTGTTCAATTATGGGATTTTTCTCCTAAAAGGGTTTTCCCCACGTAAAATTGGTGTTATCTTGTGTTGTGTATTTTGCATGTATCTGTAGTGATTTTGTTACTACTCTATTTTGTGGAATTTGTGCATCTCTATATTGTAACTTAAAGTTTGATAAAAAAATTGCACACTCTCCTCTTTAGATTGGTGTAGAAAGCATTTTTGTGTACCTTGCTTCTTTTTAGTTGGTATTAGAGCCTTCTCAACTTTGATTCTAGTTGTGGGTAGAGGGTTTTTTGAACTAATCTTCTTTAGACTGGGAGTTTGTTGTAGAGTATTTTATGACGTTGTTGTAGGAAGGAGATGACTATCACATTTGGAAGGATAGAGATGGAAAAGGATTGTGTTTTTTTGGTTGTAACCTAGGCCACACATGCATCAAAAGATGTGTGGTTGATAGAATCCAATGCATCTTTCCACAAGATTTCACATTGGGGTTGTTTTCAATCTATGAAGATTTTAATGGTGGGAAGGTGTATTTGGGTGATGAATCTCACCTAAAAATAGTTGGTCGTGGCAGATTCAAGATCAAATTCCTAGATGGTAGAATGAATGGGATAAGTGGTGTACTATGTATCCCAGGTTTGACACAAAGTATACTTTCAGTGAGTAAGTTGAATGATGCTGGTGTGAAAATTGTCTTCTCGAGTGGAGGATGCAAGATGATGAGAGGAGCTATGGTCCTTGCTAAGGGTGTTCCGATAGGCACTCTATTTCAACTGGATGCATGCATGGTTCAGTGCAATAATTATTCTAACAAGTCGAAGATAATAACTTCAGAGTCTTCATCCTCACCATTGGAATCAACAATGAAGAAGAGTGTTGCATCTACTTCTAATGGTCGTGATTTCTAGGTACTTTAGGGTGCTCATGATTTATAGATTACACTTCTAGAAAAGAAGACAATGTTATGTCACCAATGACTTGGCCATATTGGTGAGAAGGGTCTTAGAGCCTTGAAAAATAAATGCCTCATTGAGGGGTTAGGTGTTGTAATCTTTAGTTTGTTTCTTTGAACATCGTGTATATGAAAAATAGAATTGTGTTAAGTTTTATTCCAATGAAGACTTTTTGGGTTGTAGATTTAATTCACTCTGATGTTTTTGGTTCTGTGAATGTTATTTCAATTCATAATTCTATATACTTTGTATATTTCATAGATGATTACATGAGGGCATGAGTGTATTTCCTCAGGAGTAAATCTGAATTCTTTAGTTGGTTCAAAGAGTTTAAGGTTTTTTGTGAGAATCAAACTGGTAAAAGAATTAAGTGTTTGACGATTGACAATGGTGGTGAGTATTGTTTTACAGATTTTGATAGGTTCTTTAAAAAACATGGTATTCAAAGGCATAAGAAAACTCCATATACCCCTCAAGAGAATGGAGTTGCAAAAAGGATGAGCAAGATGTTGATGGAGAGGGCTGGGAGTATGTTGAGTGGAGCTATCCTTGAATAATTTTTTTGAGCTAAAGTTGTTGCCATTGCATGCTATCTAGTTAACATATCTCCTGTACATCAACACTTGTTAAGAAGACACCTATGGAGGTGTGGTCAAGAAAGAAGCCCTCATTGAGACATCTTCGTGTGTTTGGTTGCAAGGCATATGCTCATGTGTTGAGGGAGAAAAGGTCTAAGTTAGAGAAATAGGAAGTATACCTTCATCGGTTTATGGTGTTGGTGTGAAAGGGTACAAGCTTTAGGGTCTAGTGGCCAAGAAAGTTCTTTATAGTGGAAGTGTTATCTTTAGCGAAGTGAAACCTTCTTCCATTGTTTTGCAACTTGCAAGGGACCAAAAGAAAGATGTGGTTCAAGTTTCTCTTAATCCTAAGAAATTTGAACCAGAAGTGTTGGGAACAGGTGCCCCAACTTCTGGCTTGAACCTCTGAAAAGACGGCGAAATTATCACCTTTCTCAACCTTTACCTCTCTACCGCTGAGAGCTTTTCTTTGAGGCACGGTATGGCGGTTTACCGCCTTACCGCAGGCCTCTATCAGTCTATACGTGGTTGGGCGGTGTTACTGCCATACAACGGGGTCTTCATCTCAGGTTGGTGGTAGCACGGTTGACGGGTGCAGTTAGTGCGAAGCCTTACCTCCCTACCACAGGGGGTGCTTGTTGGTGGCGTGGTGGCCGTGGTGAATGAAGACAGTTAAGAAAAGTTCTCTTACCGCCACACCGCAATGGCCTTTCGGCCATGATGCGATGGTGCAGTAAGCCTTGGTGGTCAGAGATAACGGTTACCTCCATACTGCGGAGGTCTTGCGGTCAGGGCGTGGTAGCACGATGGAGTGCGATGGTCAACACAGGCAGTTACCACCATACCACGAGAGGCTTTTCTTAGCCTTGTGGTTGGGCGGTGGCACCGCCATACTGCAGAGGGTTGATCCAAGCTTGGCGGTGACACAGTATTAAGCGACGAGCTGACATATATGTCACTACCTCGATATCGCGAGGGTGTTAGGATGGACCTGTGGTTGGACGGCGGCACCGCCATACCACAGAGGTCTGCCAAACTTGGAGAGATACCGCAATGTCACCGTCATACCATGGTGGATTCTTTGGCTCGGTGAGGTAGCACGATAAGAGATGTTTGTCACTTGTGTCGACCAGTCTAACTTGACTGGAAGTGGAAAACAAATAGAGAGGCAACACGTGGCAAGAAATCAACACCTGATTGGTTGAATTCTAGAGTGGTGAAAGCAGTAAATGCAAGATGTGTTTCGAATGATGACAAAATCATATTAAGGCAAGGAGAGTTAATGCCTGGGTGGCCCGATACGTGATTGCAGGGAAGATCGGTCAGAAGATCGGATTGCTTGATTGGGTGAATGGTTCATCATTAAGGTCTACGATTGGTTGGTATGATTAAGCGATGTATGACTTGTATAGTCGATTACATTGATATAAGTCACAAAGGGTGACGGTGAAGTGAGTGATAGAGAGAGACATAAGAGAGTTTTGTATTCATTATATACTGAAAGAAGTATTGTAACAGTGGGTGCATGAAAACTCAAGTCTGTTGTTGTGAGCTAACTATCAGAGAGTGAGGACTGTGAGCTTTGTTTGTAATTTATTTTACTGTAATACAAAGTGTCTTCTCTTGGTGTGGTGATTTTTTTCCCAAAAGGGTTTTCCCACGTAAATCTGGTGTTATCTCTGACACTGCTATATTTTTCTTGTTAGTCTTGTTATCCTATATTTAGTTCATCTCAGTTTTTTTAAGAAGTTTTAAAACTGGTATTTACAATTCTCCTTTGTTGTATTAGTATTGGGAAAGTGATTTCACATCTCTTCTTTTCCTTTCAAGTGGTATCAGAGCCTAGCCAGTTGTGTTATCCTTGTTAGTAAGGCTGGTTTTTTGTGCTAATATTGTTCCAGTGGGAGTCTTGCAATGTTAGAACCTAGTTCTGTTTGAGATGGTGAGTACATCAGGTAGAGTAGAGATTGAAAAATTAAATGGTGGTAAATTTGAGTTATGGAAAATTAAAATGGAAGACTTGTTTGTGGATAAAGACCTCTGGGTGGCTGTGTCTAGAACTATGCCACAAAGTATGAAGCAAGAAGATTGGGATCTTGCAGATAGAAAAGTGAAAGGTCTGATAAGACTTAGCTTGGCTGATTCTGTACTCCTGAACATCCATGAGGAGAAGTTTGCAACTTCATTGTGGAAGAAGCTTGGTGATATTTATTAGGGAAAGTCTCTGGTAAATAAGTTATTCCTGAGGAAGAAGTTGTACTCCTTGAAGATGGAAGAAGGTGCATCTGTTACAGACCATTTGAACTCATTTAATATGAGTTTTTCTCAATTGGCGTATGTGGCTATGAAGATTGAGGAGGAGGATCGTTACATGCTCTTGTTATGTTCGCTACCTGACACTTGGGATCATCTTGTAATGGCTATTGGAAGTACGACCACTACTTTCAAGATGGAAGACGTTGTCACCTCACTGCCATCTGAAGAGATGTGGAGGAAGTCTTCAGAGATGACCAGAGAGGCCCTTGTTGTTCGAGGTGGATCGAAGGAGAACGACAAGAAGGACAAGAAATCCAAATCTAAATATGTAGGGAGATCAAAGTCTCCTAGTAAAAATTTCAAAGTGAAATGTTGGAACTGTGGGCAGCCTAGTCACATCCGAAAGGATTGTAAGGAGAAGAAGAAGAAGAGTAACGCTACAGATAATGACTCTTCTTAGAGTGATGCATATGTCTTCATTGCAACCTTGGAAACTCAGAAATTAGATGATATCTAGTTGGTTGACTTGGGTGCATTCTTCCACATGAGATCTCATAGAGAATGGTTCACTAAGTATGAGAAGTATGATGGTGGAAAGGTGTACCTGGCGAGTGATTCAATATTGGAGATTGTTGGCTATGGAAGAGTCAAAATACAATTCCCTAATAGAAGAATCAAAGGGATTGGTGGTGTACTGCACATACCAAGTTTGGTTTGTAGCTTACTTTCTGTCAGTAAGTTTAATGATGCTAGTGTAGAAGTTTCTTTCTCGAGTAAAGGATGTAAGATGGCTAGAGGTGCAATGGTGTTGGCTAAGGGTGTACGTACTAACACTCTATACAAGTTGGATGCATGCCCTGTTCAATGAAACAATGCCTCTGTAAAGTCAAACAAAGTTGTTCCTGTAGAGGAAGATAAAGATGCTTCTCTGGCTACAAATTTCTTGGAAGTGAAACTCCCAACAGAGAAGACCATGTTGTGGCATCATAGACTCAGTCACATAGGTGAGAAAGGTTTAAAAACCTTGAAAAATAAAAATCTTGTTGAAGGGTTTGATGATTGTAACCTTGAGTTCGATTTTTGCGAACACTATATTTATGGAAAGCAACATCGTGTTTCATTTTATTTGAGTCCTCATAAACCTTTTGGTGTATTGGATTATGTTCATTTTGATGTGTTTGGTCCAGTTAATGTTCCTTCATTATCGAATTATAGATATTATGTTTCTTTTATTGATGACTATTCGAGAAGGGCATTTATATAGTTTCTTAAGAGTAAATCAGAAGTATTCAGTCGATTTAAATAATTTAAAACTTTGGTAGAGAATCAAACTGGAAAGAAAATCAAATGCTTGAGGATGGATAATGGCAGTGAGTTCTATTCTATAGAATTTGAAAGGTATTGCAAAGACCATGGGATTAAAAAGCATAAAACTACACCTTATACTCCACAGTAGAATGGAGTTGCTGAAAGGTTGAACAAAACGTTAATGGAGAGAGCGAGAAGTATGTTGAGCAGTGTTGGTTTGGAGCAGAAGTTCTGGGTTGAGGTTGTGGCTACAACATGTTACCTGGTAAATCGTTCACCTTGTTCTGCTCTTGTTGACAAGACACCTTTGGAAGCGTGGTCTGGTAAGAAGCCCTCTCTAAGACATATTCGTGTCTTTGGATGTGAGACATATGTATATGTGCCCAATGAGAAAAGATCAAAGTTGGAGAACAAGGTTGTTAAATGTATCTTCATCGGCTATGGCATTGGTGTGAAAGGATACAAGCTTTGGAATCTTGACACTAAGAAGGTTCTATACAACAAAAGTGTAATATTTCATGAGCTGAAACCTTTAGTAGTTGATCCACAACTAAAGATAGATAAAAGAGAAAAAAAGAATGATGTAGTTCAGATTCCTCAGACTCCGGAAAAAGAGGAACTACATGGTGTACCGGAAACTGAGGAGAGTTCAAGCAGCTTTGAGAGTTTTGAAGATGAAGAACCATAACCTCAGCCAATAAGAAGTTCTACATGTGAAAGACAACAACCTGATAGGTATGGTTTCTCTATGTTAGATTCGAACTATGCCTATGCTTTGATTAGTAGCACTGATGAGCCTAAGACTGTAAAAAAAGCTATTAACATGTCTGATTCAAATTCCTGGTTGGAAGCCATGAATGAAGAAATGGAATCATTGAAAAAAATGAAACTTGGGATTTGGTACCTTTTCCTGAAGGGCGAAAGCCTATTGGTTGTAAATGGGTATTCAAGAAGAAGACTGGTCTAGATGGCAGTGCAAAAAAATATAAGGCAAGGTTGGTTGCAAAGGGATTTTCCCAGATAGAGGGAATTGATTATGGAGAAATATTTTCCCCTGTAGCAAAGCTGACATCTATCAAATTTTTGTTGTTATTGGCAACAACATATGAAATAGAGATTGAGAAAATGGATATGAAGACAACATTTCTCCATGGAGAGCTAGAAGAAGAAATCTATATGTCCTAGCCTGAGCACTTCATTGAAAAAGGTAAACAAAGTCTGGTCTTCAAATTAAAGAAATCTTTGTATGGTTTGAAGTAGTCTCCTAGAATGTGGTACCAAACATTTGACACTTTTGTGTTGTCTATGGGATTTGCGAGATCAAAATATGATCACTGTGTTTATTACAAGTCTAAAAATGATCATGTGGTTATTATTACCTTGTATGTGGATGATATGTTAATCATAGGAAATAGTAAGTTTATGATTTCTGATCTTAAATCTCAATTGTTTGCAAAGTTTGAAATGAAAGATCTGGGTGCAACAAGGTATATTCTAGGGATGGAGATAACCAGGGACAAAATGAGAAAAAATATCTAGGTAAGTCAGAGTAAGTATGTCAATACGGTTCTGGAGAGATTTGGTATGGATGATTGCAAGCAACTAGTTGTTTCAGTCACGCAGGGAACAAAGCTATCTGTTGAAGGCTGTCCTAAATCTACTACTGAGATGGAGGACATGACCAGGGTGCCTTATGCAAGTGTTGTTGGCAGTCTAATGTATGTAATGGTTTGTACAAGGCCAGACATTGCCCAAGTAGTGGGAGTTCTCAGCCGGTTTATGGAAAATCCAGGAAGATCACATTGGGATGTTGTGAAGAGAGTGTTTAGATATTTAAAGGGTACTTCAAAATATGCTCTATGTTATCATGGCAGTTCAGTTGCATCACAAAGAACACTCAACATTCATGGATATGTGGATTCTGATTGGGCAGGGGACATTGACAGCAGAAGATCCACCAGTGGATGCACTTTCATGTTGAATGGTGGTGCAGTCGGTTGGATGAGCAAGCAACAAGATGTAGTCACTTTATCCACTACAGAAGTTGAATACATGGAAACAACACACACCTGCAAAGAAGCAGTTTGGCTGAGTCATTTGTGTTTTGATGTTGGTTTTAATGCAGGGTAGATTATAATTTGTTGTGATAGTTAGAGTGTCATTTTTTTGGCAAAGAACACGACTTTCCATGCTAGGAAAAAGCACATTGATGTGCAGTATCACTTTGTGAGGATATGTTGGAAGATGGAAAGTTATGTTTAGAAAAGGTTGACACTTTGAAGAATGTTGTAGATGCATTAACGAAACTAGTGAGCACAGACAAGTTCAGATGGTGCACAAATTCAATGGGCTTTGGGGCCTATGATCGTCAGTAATTTTTGAAGTCTAGGGGAAGCCAGGAAGTCTTCATCAAGTGGGAGTTTGTTGGGAACAGGTGCCTCAACTTCTGGCTTGAACCTCTGAAAAGACTTGGCTAAATTATCACCTTTCTCAGCCTTTACCTCTCTACCCTTGAGAGCTTTTCTTTGAGGCGTAGTATGGCAGTTTACTACCTTATCGCGGGCCTTTGTTGGTCTATCTGTGATTGGGCGGTGTTATCGCCATACCACAGGTTCTTTGTCTCAGGTTGGCGGTAGTGCAGTTGATGGGCATAGTTAGTGTGAAGCCTTACCTCCCTACCGTGGGGGGTACTCGTTGGTGGCGCAGTGGTCACGGTGAATGAAGACAGTTAAGCAAAGTTCGCTTACTGCCACACCGCGATGGCCTTTCAACCATGTCGCGGTGGCACGGTAAGCCTTGGTGGTCAGAGATAATGGTTACCTCCTTACTGTGGAGGTCTTGTTTTCGGGGCATAGTAGCATAATGGAGCACGATGGTCAGCACAAGCGGTTACTGTGATACCGCGAGAGGCTTTGCTTGGCCTCACAGTTGGGTGGTGGCACTGCCATACTGCAAAGGGTTGATCCAAGCTCAACGGTGACGTGGTATTAAGCGATGGGCTGGAAGAAATGTCACTACCTTGATACCGCGAGGGTGTTAGGATGGACCTGCAGTTGGGCGGTGGCAACGGGTGATCCCACAATAGTGGTTTACAATTTTTGGCCAAACTGGACACTGAAATTATTATTTTTAACTAAATCTTCACATTTAGGAACCTATAGTGAGTAAACCGTGAGGAATTTGAAGATGATCCAAACTAGAGTCTCATCAAATTTTGTCTGTAGATTCTAAAAATATTTTTTTCAATTTTTTTGGAATCAAATTGCACTTCTTTTTCCATCTCCCACGAAAACTGGTTTTTTTTCAGAAAACAACATTTTTAAAAAGTGACACTCACCGTATGAAACATAACTTTTTTTGTATGAAGGATAAAATTCTTTTTTTTTTTTAAATTTATATTTTTAACTACGATATCTAGCACTTTCATTTGGTCTCATAGTTTTTTATTGAATATTTTTTCCTTAATCAAGTTTCGAAGTCAAACCAATTGCAATTTAGACATAGGCGGACTGTATACAACATAACTTTTTCTGTATGTATTGAAATTCAGATATTTTATTTAATGAATCAAGGACACCAATACCCAACAAGAACATATTTAAAAATAAATTATTTTGATAATTTGCTATTTTTCCACATGTGCAAAACAAAGAGCTTAATTTTCGGTGAAAAACCTATTTTTAATAAAACTAAAAAAACACATACATAATAAAACCAAAACATATTAAAATTATATTCATTGGATAGCTTGTTCTGAGGACTACCATCTTCTAGTTGGGTCTGTGAATTCTCCTCCATTTTCATCCTCAACCCGCGCTTCAAAGGGCAAAAATCTAGAAGTTTTTTGTGAGAGAGGGTGGGAAGGTGGGAAAAGGGGGGTTCGAGCAAACCTAAAGAGTTCGATAAAAGCCCTAGGGGTTCACTCAAACCCCGGTTTGGTTGAACTAGTGTTCGAGCGAACCCCCTTCCATAATGGAAAATACATGTTTCCACATTCAAAGGGGTTCGATCGAACCCTGCTTCGAACAAACCCCTTTTGTGTTCACTCGAATCTTGAGTTCGTTCGAACCCCTCAAAATGATTTTTTTTTGAGTGGGGGCATTTTTTGGAACTTTTCCTTCCTCATTCGAATTGTAAACCACTTTTGTGGGTTCACCCACCGCCATACTGCAGAGGTCTACCAACCTTGGAGCGGTATCGCAGTGTCACTGCCATACTACGGTGGCTTCTTTAGCTTGGCGAAGTAGCGAGGTTAAGTGATGTTTGTCACTTGTGTTGACCAGTCGTGGCGAACAAATAGAGAGGCAACACGTGGCAAGAAATCAACACCTGATTGGTCAAATTCTGGAGCGGTGAAAACATTAAATGCAAGACGTGTTTCTGCTGATGACATAATCCGATTAAGACAAGGAGAGTTAATGCCTGGGCGGTCTGATGTGTGATTCCAGGGAAGATTGATCAGAAGATCGGATTGATTGATTGGGTGAATGGTGCATCATTAAGGCTTGCAATTGGTTGGTATGATTAAGTGATGTATGACTTGTATAGTCGATTACATTGATATAAGTCACGAAGGGTGATAGTGAAGTGAGTGATAGAGAGAGACAAAAGAGAGTATTTTATTCATTGTATACTAAAAGAAGTATTGTAACAGTGAGTGCATGAAAAATAAAGTTTGTTGTTGTGAGCTAACTATCATAGAGTGAGGACTGTGAGCTTTGTTTGTAATTTATTTTACTGTAATACAAAGTGTCTTCTCTTGGTGTGGTGGGTTTTTTCCCGAAAGGGTTTTCCCAAATAAATCTAGTGTTATCTTTGTCACTGCTATATTTTTTTTGCTACTCTTGTTATCCTATATTTTGTTCATCTTAGTTGTTTTAAGCAATTTTAAAACTGGTCTTTGCACTTCTCCTATGTTGTATTAGCATTAGGAAAGCGATTTCGCACCTCTAATTTTCCTTTCAAGAAGCCCATGATGGACTTGATGATGAGGTCAACTCTACCAACTCTGAAAATTTAGAAGAAGATCCTCAACCTCATTCTTTGAGGAGGCCCACACAAATTAGGAAGAAACTTGATAGGTTTGACTATTCACCTGAAAGGTTCAAATATTCATTGTTGGATTTTAATTATATTTTTTCTTTGATTACTAATACTAATGAGCCAAGGATTGTAAGGGAGGCTATGGGTATGAGTGATGTAGATTCCTAGATAAAATCCATGGAATAAAAGATGGATACAATAAAAAATGACACATGGGATTCGATACCTTTACTTTATGGAAGTAAACCTGCTGGTTGAAAATGGGTGTTCAAAAGGAAATTTGGTCTTGATGGAAGTGTTGAAAAACATAAAGAAAGATTGTTCACAAAGGGTTACTCACAGGTGGAGGGAATTGATTATGGTGAGATATTCTCTCTTGCTGCTAAGTTGGCATCCATTAGATTTTTGTTATCACTTGTTACAACATATGATTTAAGAGTTGAGCAGAAAGATGTGAAGACAATCTTCCTTTATGGTGAATTGGAGGGAGAAATTTATATGTCACAACTTGATAATTGCGTGGTAAAATGTAAAGAACATTTGGTTTGCAATTTAAAGAAGTTTTTGTATGGTTTGAAACAATCTCTTAGGATGTGGTACCATAATTTTGATTCATTAGGGCTGAGTTTGGGATTTCAAAGGTCTAAATCCGATAATTGTGTTTACTATAAAAATAATAATGGTTGCATTTTTATTATTGCATTGTATGTGGATGATATGTTGTTTTTTGGGAATGTAAGGGTTTGATTTATGACTTTAAGTCTCAGTTGTCAGCACAATTGAAAATGAATGATTTAGGTGCAACTAGGTACATCTTGAGAATGGAGATCAAGAGAGATAAAGATAGTATAAATATTTCATTAAGCAATAGAAAACATCCAAACTCAGTGTTGGAGAGATTCAACATGATAACTTGTAGACAATTGGTTGTTCCTAGTTTGTAATTGTGAATTATAAAAGAACCCTTGCCTTGGCAACTGCATTCTCTTCATTTGATGCATTAAAATTTAACTTTGGTTACTATGATCTCCAACAACATTAGCAGCTTAAGAACAACACAATCTACATTTTATTTCTACATCGACACTTGCATCTCCTCTTTTGACAATGAATTCAAAGCAATGACCCTGTGAATGAAAAATTGTTATTGGTATCCTCTTCTTGTCGGCTCCTCATTATGGATGACTTCACCAACATGTCTTCAACAAAAAATCTTTATCTTTCTTTCCTCCTTTTGGTGGAATGCACCAATCTCCCTTTGAAAAAATTTGGCTCTCAAGTATAACCTGCAATAATAAAAAAAAAAATCTCTAGTTTTTGACCAGCAACACTCTCCAACTACGACTGGCTATGATATCCTTATGTTGGCTCTCAACTTGTCTTAGCTAAAACTTCAAAAGATTTGATCTTATCAAACCCAATAGTCTTCAGATTTGGTGGCTTTGATAGTTTATTGAACAACCTACAATCTATGCAGAAGACACCTCTATCTCTCCTGCGATGGGCCTTTCCTCAATGGCTTTGAAACTATGATCTTTTAGTAATCCTTTGATTGTGTTCTCTTTGCATGAAAAGTAAAAATCGTCATGGCCTAGCTCTGCCCATGATCTGCAAACACAAACACTTATAATCATAGCTTTGATACCACTTGTAGGCGGGTAGAGGAGACAATATAAAACTGCAAATGTGCTACTACACAAAATGATTTTCTTGTCTAATTAAATCAATTACATTTGCCTCATTATATAAAGGTTTGGTTGACATAAGGATAAGGGAAATGACGATGCTCCTGGTGTCTCTGCAGGCTAGGTGACCTGCATTAGGGTCGTCCCTCTCTTTATGCTGGCATCAACCTCTTCTTTCTCATTGGTTGCATGTGTCTTTGGGTGGGCTTCATTTTTCTTTGGGGGTGCGGTTGTTTTGCTGCTTATGGGCATATCTCTTTCTTGCTTGTTGCTGGTTTTGTGTGCCTGTGGGGGTTTGTGTGGGAAAAGGGTGTTGGTTGTGGGTTGTGGTTGGTGGGAGGTGGTGGAAGCAGTGTGGTAGGGGTTTGGTGGGAGTGGAAATGGTGTGGGCTGTGTGTAGGGGTTCGATGTGGGGTTATGACAACGGATTCCAAAATCTTGGTGATTGTTGGGGCAAAGCCATCTCAAGCATTTTCGGTAGCCATGCATGCTCAAAAGACAGAATCGTCCTTTGTGGGTGAGAGCTCTAAGCTCAAGAAAGTGAACGACTGCTTGCCGCAAAGTCAAGATCATCCTGTTCTGGTTATTTCTCCCGAATTGGTTCAAGAGGACATAGCTTATTGGAGCCAACATGTTCTGATCTACAAGTTCTTGAGTATTCGTGTCCCTCTCTCGGCATTAGAATCTTGGATTTTTCAAACCTGGTAGATTGAAGGTGATTTCAATCTTTTGGTGGCTGCGAATGGCTATTTCATGGTCGATTTTTCTTGCATTTCAGATCATAATAGTGTTTTTGAGGGAGGGTTGTATTTTTACAATCATGTTGGCTTTTTCATTAAAACCTGGCATGGAGGTTTTAATGCGACTAAGGATCTTCCTACACAGGTTCCTGTTTGGGTCCGTCTTCCATGGCTTCCATTGGAGTTTTGGAGGGAGGATATTCTACATTGGATTGCTGCTTTGTTGGGGAAGCCAGTTGCCATTGCTCAGAATACTTTGGATAAAAAGGTATTCTCTTATGCTCACATTTGTGTTGAAATTGATTTAAATAACCCTTTGCCAGATTATTTGGAAATTTGTATTGGCTCTGCCTCGTGGATTCAATCGCTAGATTATGAGTCACTTCCTTTTCATTGCCGCTTTTGTCACGAGTATGGACACCTTCAGCACCAGTGTCCTCGAGCATCCAAAGCGGCAGGGGCTTCTTCTTCTCCTTCTTCTGGGCCTTCGGTGGAGAAGGGGGACAAAGGCAAGGCGTTTGTGGTTGAGGTGGGCCTGATAAGGATGGTTTTATTCCTATTAAGCAGAGAAATAAAGGGAGTGGTTAGAAGTGGGCCTATAAGGATAGACAGAGTGATAAGGGTCTTAATCAGTTTGAGGTCTTGGATAATTAGGCTCTGGAGGAAGGGATTCTTGTTGAGATTTCTTTTGGGGCCATTGGTATGGATGTTGGGTTGGAGATAGGGATGGAACAGGGAATTGTTGTTCAGAATATTTCTTCGGCATTGCAGCAGGGCATTTCTAAGCCTCCCGGGGCCTCTACAGATGTGCAGGATGATATTGTTTTAGTAGATTTAGCTAAGGCAGTGTTCTCTTTAGGTAAAGGTCAGGGATCGTCTCCTACTTTGGGGGTGCTGCAACGCCCTCTCAAGAAGGATGCAGACAAGCTTAAATCTACTGGGGATCTGTTGGTGGAATCAAGTTCTGTTAAGACCCTTGAGGCCCACTTCTCTCAACGTTCCTCATGATTATTCTCTCATGGAATGCAAGGGGGTTGAATAGAACCTCCCATCAAAAGGATCTTCAAGATTTGATTGTTGTTCATTGTCTAGATATCTTTTGTGTTCAGGAAACTAAGCTTCAGGTGGACCTAATGCTTCAACATGCTCCTCGTATTTGGTTTTCTGGCCAGTGTCAGTGTATTGGGTCTAGGGGAACCTCTGGGGGTCTGGCTCTTTTCTGGGATCCTCGTAAGGTTGTTCCTCATTGGTGGATTTCAAGTCAGTCTGCTATTTTTGTGGTGGCTTCGGTTTTGGAATCTGGTGAGAATATTTTGGTTAGTAATGTTTATGCTCTGATTAACATTCATGGTAAACTCCAGCTTTGGGCTCATATCAAGTATGCTAGGTCTTGTGCACCCTTTCTGCCTTGGATCTTAGCTGGTGATTTCAATGTTATGCTGAGCTTGGAGGAGAAAAGGGAGGGCTGCCTAGGCTTGGTCCTGCTTCAAATATGTTCTAGACTAATGTGGACTCTCTTGCTCTAGTGGATGTTAAACCCTCTAACAAAATATTCACTTCGAATAATAGACGGAGTGGGCCTAAAGTGATTTCCTAGCGGCTAGATTGTTTCCTTGTATCTTGCTCTTGGGTTAGAGGCAGCTTGGAAATTTTCTTTGAGATTCTTGACCGGTGTGGCTTTGATCATTGACCAATTAAGTTTTTTACTTCAACTTTCCCAAATCCAAAGAATCCTCCTTTCAAATTCTAGCTTATGTGGCTGCATGATCTATCTTTGGGTGATCTTGTTGCTCAGTGGTGGTGGGATGGTGCCCCTGGGTATGGTACAAGTATGTATTCTATGGTTAAGAAATTGCAATATGTCAAGTATCATCTTAAGCAATGGAATAGGTTATGTTTTGGTAATTTTTGGGCCAGGAAAAGAGAAGCGCAAGATTGTCTTACTATTATTGCTCGCCAGATTCAGGATTTGGGATTATCGGAGGCTCTTAGGCATGCTGAGGCCCAGGCTCTGAAATTGGTGGAGTGGGAGCTTCGTGAGGATATTTTCTAGAAACAAAAGGATAGGATTGATTGGATTTAAGAGGCTGACATGAATACTGTATTTTTTCATCATTCGGTGCAAGCTCATCGGAATAAGTGTTTTATTTCTTCTCTGGTTAGCTTTGAGGGTCTTTCGATCTCTTCGCAATAGGCTTTGTCTAGAGAGGCTCGTTAGTTCTACTCTAATATGTTCATTGATGATTCACTTCCTATAGAGCTTGATGAGAATATGGTCCTTGCTTGCATTCCCTCTTTAATTTATAATGAGTTGAATGCTTCTCTTATTCACTCGATGAATTTTTCAGAAGTGGAGGAGGTGGTGTTTGAGATGAATAAGGGGAAAGCTCTTCGCCCTGATGGTTGTGCAGTTGAGTTTTTCCAGGAGTTTTGGGATATTGTGAAGCTGAATTTGTTGGAGACGGTTTGGGAGTCTCTTCATAGTAAGTAGATGCTTCATGCCCTGAATGCTACTTTTCTAGTTCTCATTCCTAAGAAGGAAGGTGCTTACAGGCTTGATCTCTTTAGACATATTGCGCTTTGTAATGTGGTGTACAAGATTATTACAAAGTTGATTGTTGAGAGGCTTAAGTCTTGTTTGCCTATGATTATTTCTGAGGAGCAAGGCAGCTTTGTGGTAGGTTGTCAAATTCTGGATGGGGTGGTGGTTGCATCTAAAGTCATTCATTCCATGACAACCCCTCAGGATAGGTTTATGTTTATCAAGTTGGATATGGCCAAAGCTTATGACAGAGTTAAATGGATTTTTCTTCAGAAGATTATGTTGGCCTTTGGTTTTTCCTTTGATTGGGTGAGTTGGATATTAAGTTGTGTGACCTCTTCCTCGTTTTCGGTTATTGTGAATGGGGAACCTTCAGAGCTATTTGAGGCTACTAGGGGCCTTCGTCAGGGACATATGCTCTCTCTTTATTTTTTATTATTATGGCGGAGGGGTTGGGTCGACTTCTTAAATCTTGGGTTTCACAGGGATTGATTCATGGGTGGCAGTGGGGGATGGGCTTGCCAACACTTTCTCATCTCCAATTTGTGGATGACACCTCTCTTATGGGATTGGCTTGTATTACAGAGGCTGAATCCTCCAGGAAAGCTTTGGACTTCTATCTAGCGGCTTCAGGCCAGAAAGTCAATGAGCATAAGTCTTCTATATTCTTATTTAATACTCCTCAAGCTATCCAATGATAGATTGTAGCTTTTCTACGGTTTCAAATTGGGTCTCTTCCCTTTGTCTACTTGGGTATTCCTCTTGCTATTGGTTGTAAGCCCAGATCCTCTTGGTAGTTGTTGCTTGATAAGCTTAGGCGGAAGGTTACCTATTGGACTCATCATTGGTTGTCTATTGCTGCTAGAGTGACTCTTCTCAATTCTATTATCCAGGCCCTTCCCATCTATAGGTTCTTTGCTCAAGCGGCTCCTATGTATTTCCTTAAGGAATTTTATGCTCTTTCTCATCAATTTCTTTGGAGCGGTAATTTGTTGTCTTTAAAGTGGAGCCTTGTTAAGTGGGAATCTGTGTGTAGACCAAAGTAGGAGGGTGGTCTTGGTTTATGCTCTTCTATTTTGAATGGGAAATCTCTTCCTGCCAAGCTTTACTGGCGATGGTGTACCAATCACCATCAGTTATGGGCTTGTATTCTCAACCATAAATATCTTCAAGGTGTTGATTCTTTTGAGGTTCCTCGCCATCCTCTAGAAAGGAGTGGTTCTATGATTTGACATACTTTGAAAATGGGGGCGCAGTTGATTAAGTGTGCGCTTTTTTGGATCTGTCATTCGGGGTCACAAGCTCTTTTTTGGTCAGATTATTGGGATGGTCACCCTCCTATTCTCTCTTCTTTTCCTCACCTCCAGTCCCTTTGTGATGTTTTTATTGCGGTTGACTAGGATATTGTGGAGCATTATAAGGTGGCGCAACATGGTGGATTGGTTGTAAGTTTTCGCTGGAAGCATCCTTCTAAGTGTCCACTTGGAGGGTCTGAGGGGGATAGGCGTGAGCTTTCCCTATTTCTGCCTTCCCGTGCTTGTAATTATTTGAGGGGACTTGATGTCTTGGCTTGGGATGGTTTGGATTTGTCTAGAAAGTACTTTGTGGCAGCTGGTTATAAGCAATTAGGTAGGCAATTGTTTGGGGACATTGAGGTCCCTTGGTGGAAGCAAGTTTGGCACAAGTTTTCATGGCCCAAGTGCAACTTCTTTATGTGGTTAGTGGCTCAAAACCGGTTTCTTACTTGGGATAATTTATGTAAGCGTGGTTTCCAAGGCCCCTCTATGTGTGTTTTGTGTCATGGCTATGAAGAGAGTATCTCCCATCTCTTCTTCCAATGTTCCTATGCTAGAGAGATTTGACATTTCTGGTGGGGGGTGTGGAATACGACCTACTGGCATGCTTCCTCATTGGTGGAGTTTGGGGATCAGTGGGGCAGGGCCCCTGTTTCTACATCCTTTCATCAAACTGCTTGGGCTCTTGGGCCATCCTTTATTATCTGGAACTTGTGGTTGGAAAGGAATAGGCATATTTTTTAGGATTCGTTGTTGATGGCCCCTCATCTATGGTGGAAAATTCTACACTCTTTAGGGGAAACTATTGTGGCTAAGTGTGATATGACTGTGTTGGTGGACCCTTGTGATGTTGGTTGTTGTAATCGTCTTCATTTTCCACCTCTGCAACAACAACTCATGCACAACAGATGTAGACATCCTACCCTGAAGGTGAATAGGGAGGGAATATGGACTCCTCCTCCCCATGGAGTCCTAAAAATCAACTCGGGTGGCTCTTCTCGTGAAAATTCGGGTCATGCTGGCATTGGGGTGTTGGCTAGGATAGCTCTGGAGATTTTTAGTTTATCTTCTCTGTGTATAAGGATCTTCATACTAATAATCTTATGGAGGCTCATGCCATTTTATTGGTTGTGGAGAGGGGCAGTCAATAGGGATGGCGCAGGATCATATGTGAGTCTAACTCCCAGGTTGTGGTGAACTTACTGAAAAAGCGGTATTTAGATGATGTGAGCTGGCAGCTGGCTTTGATTGTTGAACAAATTCTCACTCTCTGTACTTCTCTAGAGTATATTACTTTCACTCATATTCCTCGAGAATGGAATGGTGTTGTTGATTGCTTGGCTAAATGGGCTTTTGATCATATTCATGATTGGAATTTTGTGGATTGGGGTCAACTACCCCCGGATTTGTCTCACCAATTGGATCACTTCGTTGAACTTGATAGGACCATTTAATGCTCTTTCTTTGCAACGTTTCCTTGTTTTAATTAAAAAATTACCCCTCCTTGATGTTATATAAAGGTCTTCAACAATAACATAGAATTTCTAACTAAACTCTAGTTCATTTTTAGTTAAAAAAAGTACTATCTATGCAAAACTATAGTTTGTCTTCATGTAATTAACGGGAGGAGCCGACAAGAAGAGGTTGTCAATAAAAAAATGTCATTCATAGGGTCATTTTTTGAAATCATTGTTAAAAGAGAAGCTGCGAGTGTCGATGCAAAAATAAAATGTAGATTGTGTTGTTCTTAAGCTGCTAATTTTGTTGGAGATCATAGTAACCAAAGTTAAATTTTAAGACATCAAATGAAGAGAATGCAGTTGCCAAGGCAACCGTTGTTTTATAATTCAAAAAAATAAGTCGCAGTTGTTGTTGAAGAGCTTTAAGTCACCTATTCAGTATCGTAAAGGAGATAAGAAGCCACCAAAGTATTTAGGCTATCACAAGTGTGTGTTGTAGCTATTGGCAAGTAGGAATCACCCACATGCATGCAAATCAAGATCACAGTTTAACAAAGGAGCTGCAGGTTGAATCTGAGGTTTAAAGAGATCGCTTGGAGATAGTTGTTGCCAGCCGCCATAGCCAAAAAGATATATATATATATTTAAAAAAACTAAAAATGTGCTACTGCACCAAATTATTTTATTGTCTAATTAAATCAATATCTGCCTCATTATATAGAGGTCTTCGACAACAGTAGAAAAATCTAACTAAACTCTAATTCATTTTTACTTACAACAAATACTATCCATGTGAAAGTACAATTTCTCTTCATGCAATTAAGGGAAGAAATTATATTCCAACAATAAATACACTATGGTATATTCAAGAAAATTTCATAGTGCAAACATATAAATTTTGGTGACCTCTGAAGCTTAATATTTATTTGATTATACACATAAATGGTAATGCCATATACAATATAAAAACAATGATTACCATAATAATGTTGTTCCAGCTTTTGGGAAGGGAAGACTGAAAACCATGTCGTGATATCAAGTTATCTACACAAAGATCATTAGGTCAAAAGTTAGCTTTATCCTGATGTCACGTTCTGATCAATAAATATCAATATTGTTAGATTTGGGATGTAGTGTTTATGTATAGTTGCGCTCACAAGAAAATTTCTTGAACAATTTCAAGACAAAAAAATCAATGAATGCATCATAATCAACAACAGTTAGAAGAGTGAAGGATATTAATTTGGAATGCCCCAGTGAAGATGAAGACACCTTTAAGATAATGTGATGAACATCAACCTTCTAGCTACAAAATATTTCTACCTCATATTACAACACTGATCCCTTCCTTTAGATAGTTTGTCCCACATGCAGAACATCTATCTTGGTGAATGGTAATGTGTAGTGATATAATTTTCAATACACCCAAACTGGAAAATTTTCCAATCATGTGAATAATGAATTGAAGATGACGCATTGAATTGTTCTACCTACATCCCCATGCTTACATCTTCCATCTTGAACAACTACAGGAAGAAAAAATCACAGTTAAACAAGAAAGAATGCACAAAAAAATAACTAATATTAAAAGATAACATATGGATGCCAAAAGTAGGTAAAGGTAGTTTTCAACACATAAGTTTACCCTCAATTTCTTACTATAGTGCTGATTTGTAATAAAATTTTCTATTTCATTTGATATGATATATCCAGGTCCATTTGCATAAGGTGGATAGTCTTCCTCTAGCCATTCCTGTAATAGAAAACAAACTAAAATTGACCAAAATTTTAATTTTAGTCCTCCATCACCATGATAGTTTAGGCTTCATGATTGAACTAACAAAATACATGAAGCAACCAATAGCAATAATCTAAACTCTAGAAAAAAACTGAACTAGATATTATCTAAGCTCCAAAACTGCAAAAAAAAATCATTCAAGCAAAGTAATTAGAAACTACTTTAACAATAGATCAGTATTTAGAAATCATTTCATGTCTAAATAAGTTTTAATCAAAAAAAATTATGTACCTCGTACATGACAGCCCATTTCCCCACCTGAAGAGGCTTTTGATAAAAAAATTGATTGCCAATATAAACATCTTTTCCACGAGATAAATTTTCTACTTCCTTTAGTACAACATCCACTCTCACAAAGTTGTCATCATCACACTTCATAATGTATTTGGTAGATAATATACAAACCTATACACAATATAATATATAAATTAACAAGATTTACAAGAATTGGAAATAAATCATTCCCCATAAACTACTTTTAAATGAAGTAAACAAAGAACAAGAAGCCCTATAGATACAGAGAAATATGAAACCACTTTGTAGTATATAAAAAAATGATGAAAATCATTAGGTCACTTACTCCATATTCACATATTGCAAGAGTCTTCAAAACCATGAGCTCATAATTGTCCGTAAATGGCACAATTAATATATCACTGGATATAAATATGTTTCCTTCTTTAATTGTATGTTGACTTCCTTTTGTGCATTTTGTGATGTTTAAAAAATAAAAAAACTTTTGCTCTCAAGAACCTTTGCATAATCATAGACACACAAACCATTCGTGCCATTGACAAAAAAAATTCTGTTAACATTTACTACTAATATAAAATGATCAAAGTTGGAAGTTGTTTCATATATTGGCATTCAAGTTTATTTGTCTGCTTCATTTCACTTTTCTGTATACTCCCAATTTTCTCTCAATTATTCTATTTTTCCTCATTTTAAGGTGGATCTTCTCTAATGACAAATACCAAGCCCTGAATATATGATTTACTCTTAATTTCATCGAGTATTTTTTTTTATAGCCATTTTATAATAGTAAATGATTCAATTAATTGCATCTTTAGGTAACTCTTACCAAAAGCAACATAGTGCAAAAAGTGATAACTGAAACTTACCAAGGAAACAAAGAAATGAGAAACAACATTCGATGATATGATATGCTTTGATTGCATCCATATATCCTAGGGCCAATGCGGTAATTTTTATGGATATCTATTTAGTTTGAAGTGTAGGATTAAATTGTTCTATTTCGATCCATTGATTTTAGAGTTCTTTTGGGGTTTAGGGTGATTGTCGTTGAGTAGTGTGCTAATGGAAGCATGTAAACCATAAAGTTTGATATGTAGCCTTCGTATCTTGTCAATTTATTCATTTCAGCCTAAATTTTGAGAGATATTATAATTGGGAGGAAAGTATAAGGTTAACACTGTTGCATGCGTATGGAAATGGAAGTTTTTATAGTAGAAATTGATTTAAAGCCTTGGTAGGTAATAGAGAGTTGTTTTAGGGTAAATTTGAGAGGTATCCAAGGTTGAAAGAGTTACGTACCTCTAGAAATTACAACATATCAAGTTTAAACTAAACACTGTTTTCCATGTTCAGAACTAGTAGTGTAGAATCACAAAATTGTGAGTTGTAGCCTTTGCAGCTAGCAAGTTTATCTTGATTTGCAGTTGTAATTTGATTTATAACCATTACATATCTGTTTTTGGTATTTTTGGTTAGTATTGCATTTCCCTTTCTCTTGTTGTTTTCTACATTTAATTTGGCATACATTAATGAGAACAACACCATTTTTCCATTCAATTTGCTCTTTACCCTCAATTTTCTCTTTAATTGTACACAAAATGTAATGGAGATTAAGTAATTTGAATACTTTGAGTGTTATGTTAGTGGATGTTTGTAACATCAATGAATATAGCTTGCATTTTTTCAATTGGATAAGTTGTTTCATTTTTATTTTTTTACTTCTTTAACAATTTACTTGAAAGACACTTTTGTGTTTGGAAGCTTTACGCAATCAACACCTATGCACTTTATGCAATTGGCACATAGGCAAGAGAAACACAATACCATGAAGCTAAAAAAACTTTGGAAGTTGAGCATTTTTTATGTTTTTCTTATGTATTGAAACATAATGAGAATTATGTACATGTTATTGCTCATGTGCTAGTGAATTTGACTTATGTTACTAATATCACTTGCATATGTTCTCTAAGTAATCTCTTATTATTTTATGTCATTATGTGTTTCTTTAAGAATGTGCCTATGGGTGCTCTCGGTTCTACTATGGGGGATCCATTGATCTTAAATGGTCTAATTGAAATGCTAAGGAACAAGCAAAGGAAAAATCATTAGTATGATGGTGCATGAGGTAAGTTTGTTAATTATCTTTTATAAGTTCAATTATTTTGTGTTTTGTATTATATTATGTTAATTTATGTTTGTGGAATGCAGGCCATCTCTAAAGTCGTTCCAACACCTATCACGCCATTTAGTACATCTAGTGTTATGCCAGTGGTAAGATTTGATCTAGATTCTTGTGCATTTAATTAACTTATTTTACCTTTTATATTTTGCTAATATTTGTGTTTTTGCCACAAGGAATTTCTAGAGTAAGTCCACTGAGAATGCATCTTGTTGGCATGCAAGATCTGATTATGCCATTCGATATACCCAATGTTATGCAAAAGGTAAGATTCAATCATATGTTTGTGTGGGTTTGATTATGTTATTTCCCCAATTATACCACTTTAATATTTATATTTGTGCCTTGTAGGATGTTTCAAGATGTGTCATGTCCTCCACATCTAGATTGAAAACACTTATCACAAGAGTGGCATCAAGCACAATACCTCATAGCATGTCCTCTACATCAAACATGGATGATCCTAGTATCCCTGTTGAAATGGACATGCATGCCCTTGTTAGGACTACATCACAAATAAATAATCCATCAAATTTGGGTTCAGTTAGAATTGTCCCACCAACACCTGAACAAGTTTCCTTGAGGAGTCTTATAGAATCACAATTAAGAATACTAAGACTCCTACTAGAAACTCTTGAAAATGTTGAAATTAGGAAAGAAATACTTAAACAAATTGAGTTATGGGAGAGGACATTGTTGGGGAGTGCAAGGCTTACTTCAGATGAATAGGTAAAATTATCTAGAAATATTATCTTATTATTCTTTTCTAGTTCATATTTTACTTTTATCACAGTAATAGCAACTCTGAAACACTTAGAGAAGTAGTTGCATCTAGATCCAGAGATGTATCTGTTGCATTTGATATCAGTAGAAAAGATATCAAGGTTTAAACTTCTGATTTCATCAAAGAATTAGCTGCATAATGCATTTTAAGACTTGACATCAGAGTTTAGCTATGTGTAGTATGGTGATATCACTACTTTGTTTTCATGTTTTCCATTCGGTTATTTAAACGAATGAGGCAAATGGATTTACTTGTTAAATCTAATATTGTTTTCTTGCAGGGAAATTTTTCTTTCACCATGTTGGTTATCTTAGAGGAAGAATTCAGCTCCCTCTAGAATCGTATCAAAACCTTGAAAGATTGTTCTATGCTCAAGACGATTTGGAAATCCTATCGTTCATTAATAAGAAAGTAAAGGATTTAGTGGATTGTTACAATGAAAGGTTATCAACCTTAGTGAGGACCAGAAACAGGCACACAAGAAGAAAGTTCCCACTTTGAAGTAGAATTGTCCAGTCTAGACAATTGAGTCAACTCATTGTCAAGCTACCTTGCCATGCTCGAAAGAGTTATGCCGGTAGTTGGGCATATTCCACTAGCTTTTAGGGATATGGTTGGTCATAACAGTCGTTCAACTTGCTCCATCTTTCATATTTTATAAGAATTGATTTGGACAAATAAAACCATGGATCAATTCAAATAAATCAGTTAATGGTGTATGAGGAAAGTTGCCACATACAGGATGGTCGGTCCAGTTGGTAGGAAAATATTAACATTTTCTCTTTCCTAGAAAGGAATCATTTTCTCGCGCCATGTTATTATGTACGTGTTGCTCATGATTGTATGAATAATTTTATAAACTATAAATAAAAAATACTTATTAGCATTAACTTTCTAAATTTGGATTAGGGCGCTTTTTTTTTATGAACATTATGCTTTGCGTATTCGACAATTTTTCATTGCTCCCAGCTTCAAAATCATTGATAATTTTTGTCATAAATTTTCCATCGCATTTGGAAAAATAAAAATAAAAATTACAACAAACAGGAGGACAACGAGAATCTGGAAACATTGAATGTTGAAAACCACACTAAAAAATATTTAAAATAAATTGTTTATTTTTTTAATACATTTTTTCATATTGTCTCTAAAGAGACAAAAGTGAAATTGTCTCTAAAGAGAAAAAAATACTTTTGTTTCATATTGTCTTTACACAGACAATTTTTTAAGACAATAATTTGAGACACTCGCTTAAAGCCAATTTATAAGACAATACACAATTTTTTTTTTTGTCTCAAGTTAAGACAATTTACTCAAAAATTGTCTTAAACCCCCCCTCTATATAGTAGTGCTTAAAGTTAGAGGGAGTTTTTTTTTTCATTTGCATCAAATGGTATTAGAGCTAGAGGTTTTGAGCACATAGGTAGAGTATCGAGCATGAGACAACCTATGCCATAACTAGTGGGTAGAGTGGAGGAAAGAAGGCAGTAGAGGAGAGATCGTGTGAGGGTTGTTGCAAGTATGAGGAGTCCTGAGCAGTGAGAGAGCTTGAAGTTGCAAAATTTTTAAGAGTGATGTGGATTGAAGATTGAGGTGAGATTGCAATAGATGAAGATGAGATCACTAGTACAAAAACAACAATATATGACTGAAAAAAGTACTAAAAACTGCTTATAAACAACTGAACAATGTCACGTGACCATTAGTAGTTTATTGCCAGTCATTTATAACGTGACCAAATTGATGACTAAACCATTTTTAGTTGTTTGATTGAGCGATTTTGTCGTTAATTTGATTGATTTGGTAGTGGATTTAGTCGTTAATTTAGTCATTGATTGTTTTAAACTGGTCACTATTTAGTCATTTTTTATTCATTGATATATTTAGTCATCAATTTAGTCATTGATTATTGTTAACTGGTCACTAATTTGGTCATTTTTATTCATCGATTTTTGTCCATTGGTAGTGTATTTAATCATTAATTTTAATCATCATTTTGATCAATTTGGTAGTTTATTTAATTGTCTTTGTTCACTAATTTTTGCCAACTGGTAGGTATATTGATACATGATTATTAATTGCATAATCATTATATTTAGTCATATTTATTCACTAATTTCTATCAGTTGGTAGTATATTTAGTCAATTGGTAGTTTATTTAATTGTTTTTTGTTCACTAATTTCTACCTATAAGTGTTGGAAATGAGACAATTCTTTAATTGAGGTTTAAACATATAAAAATATAAAAAAACATAATCATTCATTCATTTTCACATAATGAAACAACTATTAAGAAGGCAAAATACTAAAATTTTATAGTTCATCATCATAATCACTATCGTCATTACATACATGAAGTTGTATAGCTTTGCAGAGAGTTATATTGACAAGGCCTTTTTATTTTCATTCTACTTTTGTATAATTGCTCTACATCATGTGGTTTAATCATAATGCAAAAATTAATAAAAGTCAAATAAAGATTGAAAAATTTATAATTTTTTGTCCAAAAGAACATTTTAAGCATGAAGAATGAAAAAACATTGGGATAAATAACTGACAACTATTATATTAATTACCTCAACTTTAGGACAATTAAGACACTTTTGTCCACTTCATCACTATCAATATCAACACCTCTATTGACATCATGAAGGCATTTTTGTTTTCCTATTTCTTTGATAAAATTTCTTTGTATGTGGTTTAACCATCGTGCAAAAAAGTATACAATGCATTCAATAGTCAAGTAAAGAATGCAAGCTATAAATTTGTCCAAAAGAACATTTTCTAGATCACTCCAACAATAAAGAAATTGGGTTGGATTCTCCTATGCTCATATTTCAATAATCTACATATTAAGAGGAATTTGTATATAGAATTTTCAAACAAGAAGAAATGAGATCAATAAAGCCTCTTACCTCATTTGAATCCATGGATTTGTGCTCATTCCATGCAAAAACTATAGTGTTAATGGAGGCAACCAACTACGAAAATTGCTAAGTGAGACTAGATATGCAACTCATTACCTTTTGGTACCCTAGTTCATTTGAGTTGACATGATCTATATAGGATCCTACTAGGCATTGAACAGATGGTTGTGAATTCTCTATTGACGAAGTAGATTTCCACTTCATCCTACTCTTAGATTTACTAGGATCTAGTGCTTCCATATAATTGACAATATCTTCTACACTTTCTTCTCTATTATTGTGTGCAACCTGCCTCAGCCAAATTTATATCCATCCCTCACATTATATCTTGCTCTCTTGCCTCTATTACTCTTTGCCAAATATTCTTCAAAATGCATAGTTCCTCTCAATGCCTCCCACTGTTTGGGATGTAGAGTGGAGTCTAAACTCTCTTTTCCCTCCATGATTTTTTTTTGTTTTTTTGAAATTGAATGTATAATTATTTATCAAAATTCTCATCTTTTTCTTGTAATATTTTCTAGAGATTTGTCCGCCAATAGTCTCAAAAGAATTCTCCATTTTTTGTATAAAATTTTCCACAACTCGTGGATCTTTCTCTACAAAACTTGATTTTCAAATATCCGAATGGGCCCTACATCTTACACCCAACTCGATGGACCACTTTGCAGTATTTGGTCCAATGGGCTCACCATCTCTCGATACCTCAAGCAAGAATGATTTCTTGCATTATAAATTTCTTTATTTTGCATTCCTCTTTGTAGATCTGTACAAATCTTGACTCAATTTTTGTCTTTTGACAAAAGCATCTACATCTTCGATTAAATTACCACTACAAGGATTTATGCCTAATCCACTAGTTCCATCAAAAGTTCTAGATGCAACAGGTGCACTCTAAGGCACATCAGATGCAACTAGCAATCTCTCTTCATGAATTCCATTAATCAAAACTTCATGCTCCTTGGCCACATCAGGTGTGGCATGAGTAGGTAGATCAATATCAATCTCCACAGATTTCACTTAAAACACATCCTTTAATATTGAATAAATCTTCTGCAGACTTGTTGTTCCTTTGCTCTGATGTTGTTCAATAATATTTCTTAACCTTTGTGCTAAGAGATCATCATAATGATGCACATCATCATGTGCTATATCAGGATGCACATCACCATGTGCTATATCAAGTTGCACATCACCATGTGCTATACCAAACTGCACATCATCACAACTATTATTTTCACCATTTGCATTTGTTGAATCACAAAAGTGTCGGCTTCTACGAGATGACAACACTATATCTTTTCTTTCCTTTTGTTTTTTCTCCACATTTTCTTTGCACTCTTTTTTTTTCCTATAAAACAAAAAATAATCATATTATGTCTTATATACATAAAGCTCTTGCCTATAAAATTTTATTAAACAATATTAAACAAGTAATATACTACTTAGTGGATTTACAAATTGCCCGCTTGTCAAACCAAGACGCAATAAATATTCATTATTCTTGACCACTTTTTCCCTACGCACACATTCATTTATGTTACTAGAATTTCAACATTATGATCACTGTCATCTAATTTGCACCTTATAGTCCTTCTCTTCATTTCCTAAAGTCCAAATAAACAATAATGTATAAATCAACAAATTGAATCAATAAAACTTTATTGAGTTCATAAGTTGACAACTGTTGACTTTCCAATCCGTTGATAACTACAAATGGAAACTTAAAATAGAATTCAATTTACAAATTAAAAAGAATTTGCAGTAAAAAACCAAGAAAATGTTTACAATTACAGGTACCAATTTTTTTTCTTAGGGATATATTCACAAGAAAAGAACTCATAAAAACATAGCACAAGAAGGATGAAGGAAAAACATAGTCTAGTTCATCATGAGGTGTGTTAGAACCTTAAAATTTTGTCTAGTTCCATCATCACAATTAATCTTGAGCTCTATGACATGAGCCTTGACCCTTATATTCCTTTTTTATTTTTGATTGAGTCTCCCCACTATAAATAAACATATAAATTTTTTAGGTCTGACTAACATTGAAAGACCTATAAAAATCCAAAAATTCATCATATATACTTAAATAAAAACATGTCTAGCTAAAAACATTCCAAATCCCTTAACAACCCCTTACCACGACCCCTCAGCAGTAATCTGAACCCTTGGTGGGCTGGTGGTGTGTAAAAAACAACATGAAGATATTTACCACCATATCGCGGAAGCATTATGATGAGGATGTGGTTGGGCGGTATGAGAGAATTTAAATACAACATAAATTGCCATACCACGAGAAGGAAAAATGAAGGGTGCGGTATAGAGGGGAATAACTTGCCATCATGTGAGGAAGATCATAAAGGCATGCAATAGAGCAGTATGAACGGCTATACCATAGAAGGATGCGATTAAACATGCGGTATGGTGGTAAGCCATATGTGATTGTTAATGTAAACTACAGTATTGTGGGTTAAACAAGTCAAGCTTGCGGTATAGAGGTAAGGATCCCACTGCCCCGTGGTGAAATGCAAAGAAGCATGCAGTATAGCAGTGTATACCCCTCTATCTTGCGATAGTTATAGAAAGTGGTGGCGATATAATAGTATTAAATGCAAAAATCACATCAACCCTACGATCTTGTAAAATCAATGGTGCATATTCAAACTCGAACTATGAGAAAAATATTTGGCGTAAGGTTGATATTAATGTCAACATAACTGAGCTCATAAGCCATTAAACCAAGAACTCAACATTCTCTTTCCACTCATTTGCAAAAATTATCATGTGAGGAGTTGGGAGTTCAAGGATGTTAAGCTTTGTAACCATCGTAATCCGGGTAAGTGCACATAACTCGTTGTGAAATAAGTTTTACGGTTACAATATTGTTTATAATTCTACATTTCAAAAGTATAGGAGAAGTAAGATAGTTAAAAATCTTGTCACCCAAGAAGAAAGAACTTGAAACTAAAAAGGAAGAATCTAAGGTTAAAAAGAGGTCCTTACAACATTCTATCCTGGATATACTCCCAAAATTAATTGAGAGAGGATTTAAGAAGTCTTTTAAAGATGTGGATCACGATTGTAGAGATTCCCTTATCCATATCTCCGGGTGGGAATTGTTCCAGTACTTTTATGACAAAAGGGGGAGCAAGATTCTGGTATCAAATCCATGGGAATTAGATTTGGACAAGTTAATTGTCCCAAATGTTTTTATAGATGTAGAGTTCATCATAGTATCAACTCAGAGTTATCATCCTGATACTAGGTCTGTGAGATTTCCAAATGGCTCACCATAAGTTGTGTTGAATAAAGCGGCCATCATTGAATGTTTTGACCTAAATAAACAAGCCCTAACTAAAATTGATTTGAAAAGTGAAGAAGAATATACTAGATTGGGGAGAAACCATAGAAGTGATGAACTCCCCATTTACATGAAAAAGGGTGTGAACAACACGGTGATTCCTATATCCCATTCTGCTATTGATCCATTTGATGTCTCAGATTTCCAATTCTATTTCAAGAAAACCTACTTTTCTCTTTGTCAAGTACTTGGGATAGATGTAGAAAAGTGAATGCCAGTTAGTTTAATGATGATGGCTACAAGGATCCAAAACCTTGAGATAAACATTGAATATGATTTTGCCTCATATCTTGAGAAAGCATTGCATGAAAGATTTTGCAAGTCAAGGAAAATATAGCCCCCATAACATTCAAGCAATATTCTTTGTTGTACCACCTGATATTATACCAAAATAAAGATAGATGGACCAGCAAGGGAATTTACTGTCAGTGCAATGATGGTGTTATATTTGGTACATCATATGTAAGAATTCAAATTATGTGATATTCCATGATGACTTTGTATACAGAATTATGAGAGTTCTTGGCCACCCACCACCAATACTACACACACTTGTGCTACAACTGTTAAGACCTTTAGCTTTGTTCCCTGAGCAAGGCCATACTCATAACTTTGGTGATTGGTTTTTTCTACCAGATTTCACAATGATCAGGATTTATGAATGCCCACATACCCCACATATACTGCCAAAGTTTCCCCCCCTTCGATTAACCTTTTTAGAGTTCATGTGGAAAATTATATGGATGGAAAAGGATGTCATGCATAAAAAAAGGAAGGGTACATTTATACCCAATTTGATAACATGTGGGGAACTATCGGTGGGATCTAATACACTTGAAGATATGCAGAATTATCTAAAAGAAAGGTACTCTTTAGAGTTAGTAAAGGAAAGAGATTTTGACCTTGAGGGTCACATGAATTTTTTAAGACACACCATCCTTACCAAGGCTATGGTTACTCACCAAATTGATTATGAAGAAGATGTATTCAGAAATTGTTTTACTCCTCAAGAGGTATATGAGAGGAGGAGAAAATGGGAAATTATGAAAAGGCTTGAGGAAGAATGAAAGACGAAGCACCATGATTTCTTGGGGTATTTTGTAGAAGAAATAGATCCTCTCAAGAGGATTAATATGATGATTGATAAGTTTCATGAATTATATGATAAGTTTGTAGCGGAGATGGGGAGACCTGCCAAATTATCTCCCAAAAGGCCAAGTTCTATTGTAATTAAAAAACCAACTCTAGATATTGTTTTAGTATGTCATGCTTCCCCAAGATCACCTCCTAAACAACCACCTTCTAAAAAACAAAAGACACAAGAGACAGGCCCACTTGTTTCCTATGAAATAAGTGAGGAGGTTGGAGATACAAAAGAAACAGTTAATGTGTTAAGATATTTCAAGGATGATGTTGAATTGGACCAACCTATGATTGAAACTAAAGACCATAGGCCTGAAGCTAGAGCTGATATTGAGGTACAAGAAGAAACAAAAATGCATGATTATGATGAATTTATCAAAACCCATGAATTTAAAGACTTTTGGATTAAGATGAAAATAAGAGTTTGAAGTGAGGGTTGAAATAAATAAGATGGTAGCTGAGGAATCCCAACATGACCAAATAGTAGCCCAAACTTTTAACAAATTAAGGATTGATAATATTGATGTCAATCCACAAGAGGCTAAAGAGATGATTTTGAAAAGTAATATACTTATTGTCCTTGGTATGGAATTAAAGAAAATATTTTTACTTGATCAAGTGAGAACATAGGAAGACCCAATGTTGATTACTGAGTTTGACTTAGATGAAGGGGTTAGTGGCACATGGTATAACCCTAAAATTAAAACCTTGGCATTTTGGGCCAAACAAAAGAGTTCACAAAAACCAAGGTTACTAGATGTAGTGCAGGAAATGAAGCGTACAACTATCGTGAAAACATTAAAGGATGCATCTCCTCTAGAAGCTACAACCATCACAATGCATTCAACTATGTTCACCTGAGCTATATTTAAGGAGATGGAAGCTAGATTGGGAGAGTATGAAAAGGAACAATTTTTTTTAAATGATGAAGTCAATAAATCATTCATGGAAAATGTGAAAGTGAAGGAAAAATTGAAAGGAGTAGGCCCCTCACAAAATAAGGAAATAATGTTATACCAGCCTCCTCATACTCCACCAGTTGATATAGAAAGTGATTCTATTGAACAAGTGAGCATTCTTAGATAGGAGATTGAGGAGTTAAAGAAAGCCAACAATGAGGGTAAGGAAGGAGTGAAAAGAAAATATGCAATTTTTTAGAGAAGGTCCTTGAGCATAGGATAAAGGTAATTGTGGATAGTTTGGAAAGTGTGCATGATTGCTACAACTCACTGACATAGGAAATTGATAAGATGAAAACACATGTACCCATACTGTATCCCATTTTTAAGAACTTGCAGCCCATACACCACACATTGTTAACCTTGTGCAAAATCTTACAGAGGAGTACTAAGGCTCCTGCAAAATTAAAACCCATAGAGCAGCTAGCCAAAGTAGTTATAGATGAATTCCAATATATACAAGGAGAGGACCAAAAGATCAGAACAAGAATAGATTCATTTCATACTCTAAAGCAGTGTTTTGTGAAAAAATATTGAAAGATGATGACCGATTGAAGGACTTCAATGAATGGAAGAGTGAATTTGGCCAAATTTTTCCACATTGCATCACTCACATATAGACAAATGGTGACTTGAGTCTTCATAGGTTCAACTTAATCATGGATGGAGTAATAGCCTCGAATGCTGGATATTCTAAGTTTATCATGGATAACAAGGCAATACTAGACAACCAATGAAAGATTCACCTTGAAAATATATTGAAAACTCAAGAATACAAATGGCCACATGATTATATAGTGTAAGAGTGGGAGAAAAATTATTTGGGTCCTCCCGAACAGTAGGCCTTGGGGTTGCCACGGTGGAAGAACCAAACATTTAGATACACTAATATGGAGAAAGGAACTTGAAAAAAAATTCAGTGATCATGGGTTCCTTATGGAGATTAATGGACTATGGTGTCATGAGTTCTGCAAACTTCATTAGTTATCTACTTTCTTTGTTTTATCTTAGTTATGTTTTAAGCAAAACTAATGTTTAGTTTATATGAAGAGGCATGAATTTTGAAAAGATGCCATATTTTGTAACGGTTTGAAGCTTGTTGCTTCTCTTATAAAATATAAACCAAGACTGAATTTCGATATCATCATCATAGGAATTTATAGAAACATATATGAGAAGACTTATGTTATATTGTAATATCTATTTGAAGCAATCAATGGAGAAGAAGATTTAATCTAGTGCTCAAATTATAGTCTCAATTATTTTTTGATAATACTATGTATGATTGGATTTTTTATGTATTTTAGGTGGGAATATAAGGGTATATTATGAATTGGTATCAATTATTTTTTTATAATATTGTGTATGATATAATAAGTTGCGGTCTCGAATTGCAGTATTGGATTTTTTATGTATTTTAGGTGGGAATATAGGGGTATATTGTGAATGTAGTATTTTAGATATCATTTTATTGAAAAGATTGAACAATTTTCTAATTTTGCAGTCTCTTAGTTTTAGTTTTCAGTGTTAGTCAGACCTAAGAGATCATTTATTTGTTTGTAATGAGGAGGCTTAGTTCACCTAATGTTAAGATATCTATATGTATTATTAAACCATAGATGTTCAATATTGTTTCATTCACACAAGCATATTCAATGCATGTGGAGGCTAGAAGATGTATTACAAACTAAAGCTATCATCTAGGACATACAAGAAAAGTCTAGCATCTAGAAAACATATAGGACATATAAGAAATTATATTCTAACTAAACAAAATTAATTTCAACCAAAGTAAGAAAACTAAGAAGAATGAATTACATTCAATAATAAATTACACCATACATATAACCAAAGTTTAGGTGACAAGCTAACCTCTTAAGGTGTCAAGCTAGTTAAGGTGACAAAACATCATTTTTTAATTGAAGGACATTTCCATAGCAATAGAGTTATATAGATAAAATAAAATAAAGAGTTTAACTAATGAATTGTAAAAAATAGATTTTTGTAGTTTGTATTCAAATTGTTGATTACATTGCATTGCACATCTTTCAAACTGAAAACATTACTTCACATTGCATAACTAATAACTAGATGCTGATAGATGATGAAATTTTAATTACAATATAGTTTTTACAAAGTCAGCCTAAGCATTTATGCAATTACTTCACATTCCATAACTAATAACTAGGAGCAACTGTCGATTGCATTTGCTTGTCATGGCATTCCATGAGACCACATTTATTTGAGGTATTTTTTCAAATAGTTCACTGCCTTGTCTATGTCACCACATTTTTCATACATATTGTCTACCAAAGCATTTTATCAAACAACTCATTGTCTTGTTGCTATGGCTAAAAGCCTAAAACAAGTGCTTTCAAACAAGCTATGGATGCTTGGAAAAAATCTATCAAAGCATAATAGTAAGCAATATCATAGACAAGGCAGTGAATTGATTGAAAAAATGCCTCAAAGAAATGTGGTCTCATGGTGATGGAATGCCATGACAATCCATAACAATTCACTTGTCATGGAATTAGTCATGGAATTCTATCACCATGAGACCACATTTCTTTGAGGCATTTTTCCAAAGTTCATTTCCTTGTCTATGCTACCACATTTTTCATACATGTCTACCAAAGAATTTTATAACGCAATTCATTGCCTTGCCGGTATGGCTAAAAGCCTAAAACAGGTGATTTCAAACAAGCTATGGATAATTGAAAAAAATCTATCAAAGCATAATAGTAAGCAACAAGCTATGGTCTCATGGTTTATTTTGGCATGAAAATCATTGTGATTTTATTTACATTTTTTTGCGAGTTTTAAACACATTTTTTTGGCAGTTTTGTTGTTTGAAATGGGGAAAAATCTTTGTGGTCAGTTTTGTGCATTTTTTAATTGTAAGATTCTCACAGTTAGTGAAAAAGGTAGTGTTCATGAAGGAATGGAAAAGATGCATCGAGCCTTTGAATTATGCCTATACTGTGCAATGGCATCAAATCATTTAGCAAACCATTTTTTCTTCACAGGACAACAATTTTTTGTGGAATAATTGACTGAGATAGTTCTTGTTTCAACTGATCACCCTCTCATGAAATCTTCTTCATATTATAATCTTGCATGATCTTATCACAGTAAAGGTGATTATGACACCACTAGCCACTACTACATGACATCATTCAAGGAAAGCTAGAGGCAACAGGATTTTGTGGACCGGTTCAATTGAAGCTAGGAGATCTTAAGAGTTCTCTCTCAAATTTTGAAAAGGTTCTAGAGGTCCACCTTGAGAACTATGAGAGCTTAAAATTTGTACGCCATATATATGCTCAGTAAGGGTAGGTAGAGAAGGCTTTAGAAATTTTAAGAAATGAAACTCGCATAGATCCATGTAATGCCCATGCATTTATCAAGATGAGTGAGATATTAATATCGATAGACCCCAATGCGGCCTTAGATTCTCTTAAGACAACAAAGTCTCTTTTGAAGAAGAGCAGAGAAGAAGTACCCATTGAATTCTTAAACAACATTGGGGTTCTTAATTTTGAGCATGATGAACTAGAGTTGGCTCAATAAAATTTTATGGAGGCATTAGGAAATGACATTTGGGTTGAATTCATAAACAAAAGCCCGAGTGCCAATTCTACAGTTTTTTCTATGCGCTTTAAGGATATTGAATTCTTCCATCAACTAGAAGAATGCGGTGTTTCATTTGAGTTACAATGGGATAAATTCACAACATTATTTAATCTTGCTAGGTTGTTTGAACAACTACATGTTACTGAAAAAGAAAATCTTTTATATAGGTTAATATTGTTAAAGTTTCCTGATTATGTGGATGCATATCTATGTCTTACAACCATGGCTCAAGCTTGAAATGAGATCCAACTAAGCCTATAATTGATTGGGGATGCACTTAAGGTGGATAAAAACCCATCAAATTCTTTATGTATGCTTGGAAACATGGAACTAAAAATAGATGACTGGCTTAAAACAAAAGAAACAATTAAAGCTACACAAAGTGAATCAGATGCAAAGAATTCTTATGTTGACGTTTCACTTGGAAATTGGACTTATTTTGCATCTTTTTGCAATGAGAGGAGGGATCCAAAGAATGAGGCAACACATCTTGAGAAGGCTAGAGAACTGTCTTGTAAAGTGTTGGCATAGAGACTAGGAAATGTTTATGTTGCAAATGGGGCAGCCATTGTGCTAGTTGAAAGGGGCCTCAATTTGATATTGCAAAGGAAATTTTTACATAGGTACAAGAATTTTTTGCAAGAAACATCTTTGTTCAAATTCCTGATGTGTGGGTAAATCTAGCACATGTTTACTTTGCACAAGGACAATTTGTGCTTGTAGTGAAAATTCATCAAAATTGTTTGAGGAAATTCTATTTTGGAACTGAAACCCAAATTTTATTATATTTAGCTCGAACGCATTATGAAGCAAAATAATGGCAAGATTGTAAAAGAAAATTATTAAGATAAATACATTTGGCACCCTCGAATTACATGTTACGCTTTGATGTTGGGGTTGCAATGTATAATTTTTCAGCTTCAACAGTTCAAAAGCAAAAATGTACTACTGATTAGGTTCATCAAGCAATGTTAGAATTAATGAATGCACTCTATGTGTTCAACCAAATGCCAGCTATGGAAAGTCCTCATACACATGGCTTTGATGAGAAGAAGATATAGTTGTATGTTGACTACTATAAGCATTTTCTTGATGTTGCTAAAGTTCATAGAGAAGCAACAAAACATGAAGAGTAGCAAAGCCATCAAAAGTTGGGAGTAGTATGCCAACCTGTCTTGGCTAATGAAGCAAAATGAAAAGTTGATGAAGAATGAATGATTCAAATGGAAAGGAGGAAGCAAGAGGAAGAACTTTGGCGGATGGTGCAACAAGAGGTGCAATTTGAACGTGTGAAGGAATTATGGAAGAGTAAGCGTAAGGACAGGGATGATGCCAATGATGAGGTTGGTCAGTTTGAGAAGAAATGAAAAAAGGAAAAGAAGAAAAAGAAGAAGGATTAGGACCACAAGGCTTATGATTCTTATATGGAGGAACCTGATGTTTCCATGGAAGACGAGGCAAATTATATGAGTGATAAGGAACAAGATGATGCAGAAAATGCCCAAGATCTTCTTGTAAATGCAGGTCTAGAAGACTAATGATGTTGAGATAAATTCTCCAGTTTCAACAAAATCACGAAGGATACATGCATACTCTGATTCTGATGATGATGAACCATTGCAAAAACAGATTCTGAGAGAAGATTATCCATATGATGATGATGTTTAGGCTTCCTCAGCTTTAACCAAACCTAACCATTGTAGAAATAGATTCCAAGAGAAGATGATGCATACAATGATGATGGATAAGCTACCTCAAAATTTTAGTCAATCAATATGCTTTGTCCCTTTCAAATCCATTTGACATGGTTAAATGAGATCTTATCAAAAACCTCAAATGAATCATTTGTATTTTATCTTTTCATTTTTCCTCTTTCTTGTTTTTTATGGGCAACCTATTTTAGTCTTTATTTTAGAACATTTTTTGTGTCCTTCAATGTATTATGCTTTATCTTTCTATCATATTCTAGATTAAAAGAACCTATAATTGAAAATAGATTAATTCATTTATTTTTATTTTATAGTCCCAAATAGGTGGATTAAATTATTTTGTTGTTAAACAAATCTTGTACAATGTAATGTCCCTTTTTTGAAATAAAATCAAGTTGAAACTCAAATGCTCATCGTTCATTTCCCATGGGCCTTGAGGATTTTTCTCTTGGAAAACAGGAGTATAATAATAACTCAAGAGGATCTTAATGTCATAAAAGGGGCCACTTAAGTGTTAACATAAAATGTAATTATAATAAAGAGGGCCTCAAGTAAATTGAAATTACAAATAAAAGAGGTCTCTTATAATTGAAATCCATTTTAAATAATTCCTCTCAAATATCAATCAAAGGTCATGAGGGAAATTTGAAGAGTTATGTCTTTGGAGGAAAACTCTATTTAAGAGAAGCCAAACAAGGAGGAGGAGGCATAATGATCAAGCGTTTTATTTTTTGATTTCTACTCCTTGCTGGAGTTTTGGACTTTGGTTCAATTAATTTGATGAAGAAAAATCTCTAGGACTGGAATTGAGGATGATAACCCACAATTCCTTGGAGTGATTTCATATAGGAGTCACCATTGAGCTAAATTGTTCAAATTCCAAATTGATATTAATATTACACTTGTGTTGAAGGGGCATTGTGACTTTTGGAGTAATATCACATTCTTTTTGGCTAGAAATATATCAAGTCTGTGGTTACCATCTGCCATATAAGTCATTGCCATTATATCATGATAATGGTTTCCTTATGATCACTAGTTGTTGCTGATACATTCCATCATAGGTGCAGTTGTAAAAAAGGTTTCATATAGCTAGTCACCAGCTTCCACATATATAAATTACATCATTATTTACATGGTAGTATTACAATTTGGGGCACACATATATATGGTGGATCCATATGGTATGTGTAACTCTTGTACTATTGTCGAAACAATAATATGAGTTTGGATTATGGTGCACAAACATTTAAAATCATTGTCACATCTAGGGATCATTGTGGAAACTTCATATTTGATCCAGGTATCAAGAATATATGATCTATTATTGTTGAGGTTTTAGGACTGCTGGGATGAACATAAGTCCATAATTTATGCTTCATAACAACCTTGTTTTATTGTTCCATAGACCAGTTCGCCTATCAATACAAGTATTTGATTTATCGCATCAACATTTTTCATTTTGCAGACTTTATCTAATCTACAAATTGGGTCCATATTATTGTTTATTTGCACTGTACTATATCTATGAAATATATCAATTTGTGTAACAAAAAATGCTAAAAAGGAGGGCATAAAATTGGAAAATACCAAAAAATAAGAAAGTGTTAGTGTAATTAATTAATTAATTATTACACTAGCATAAGTTAACTTAGGGTTAATTAATCATATTAGTCCTAGGTTACTTTTTATCATTTAATAATGGTGTTGAGATAAGATTCCCTTCTAGAAGATGAGTTGTCTTTTCTAGAACTTATCTCCATCATGTTATCATTCCCTAGGTAGTTGGTTAGGGTTTCATGTTGTCACATGTAGTGTGATTTGAACACTTGGCAACATCTTATGCATTTTAGGTTTTGCTCTTGCCTATATAATTAGGCATATGTACACTTTGTAAATCAATCCAGATCATCATAATAGAATCTCTATTTTGAATGTCATTATCATACTTTCTGTGTGGGTGAATATTTCTTCTTGACAAAGGTCCTCCATTGAAGTCTGCAGCTTCATCAAGGCAACCTATGTATCCAGCATTCCAACAGAAAGTTCTAGAATTGGGGACATTACAATGGTATTAGAGTTGGATCTTGTTGGCCTGTGAGATTTCCTTCCTATATAGTCAAGTGATAGAGCCAACAAGTATTATCAAAGGGAACTTAGAAAAACTATACATTTCCTAAGAAACAATTAAAGTTCCACAAAGTGAATCAGATGTGAAGAATTCTTATGTTGACATTTCACTTGGAAATTGGAATTATTTTGCAGCTTTTCGCAAAGATAGGAGGGATCCAAAGAATGAGGAAACACATATTGAGAAGGCTAGAGAACTATATTGTAAAGTGTTGGCAAAGAGACAAGGAAATTTTTATATGCTACAAATGGGGCAACCATTGTGCTAGTTGAAAGGGGTCAATTTGATATTGCAAAGAAACTTTTTACATAGGTACAAGAAGCTCCATCAGGAAACATCTTTGTTCAGATGCCTAATGTGTGGGTAAATTAGCACATGTTTACTTTGCACAAGGACAATTTCCACTTGGAGTGAAAATGTATCAAAATTGTTTGAGGAAATTCTATTTTGGCACTGACATCCAAATTTTATTATATTTAGCTCGAACACATTATGAAGCAGAACAATGGCAAGATTGTAAAAGAACATTATTAAGAGCAGTCGATTGTAACTAATATAAGTTGCCAATTAGAAAGCTATAGATTTTTTGTTTAATGTAATGAGGGTTTTGAATTACCTCTGAATTCATTATAGAGGGTGTCCCCAAATCCAACTTGATTGTAGAGGACCTTGCCGACTTCAAATTTGTTGCAACAAACTCCGAATTCCTTGCCCTTGTATTTTTCAGAAGTCTGCAGGCCCTCTCCAAATCTTTATCGCCCATGCAAGTAGCTGCTATAACTAATCAAAATGCCTTAGTGCCAACCTAACCTACAACTAATGAATGAAACAAGGCATATTTTCTGCAATGAACACCAATAAACGCGAATAAGCACCAATATATCACACACAATACATTGCACCAATAATTGGCCAATTTTTTTTAAAATTTTGTCTAATTTGTATTTGGTGACTAACTATTTAGTATTTTTTATTTTTTTGACTAAATAATTTTTTATTCAACGACCAAATTAGTCATTTATTTACTCATTTATAGCTGAGTTAAAAAAACAGTAGAATTTAGTCATTTTTAGTTGTTGTGACTAAAAGTTTTAGTCACGTAGTCATTTATTTGCCAAATTTTACTAGTGGATGGGTCGTGAGGAGACCTATGTGAATTTGGTTTTGGGAGAGATATTAGGAAGAAGTGGAAAATGAAAAGTTTGAGGAGATGGGAAAGATAGTTCATGAGGAAGTGGGGAAGGTCCAAGGTAGGATAGAGGAATTGGAGAAAAAAGCTGGAAAAAGTGAGAGAAGCTTGGTAAAGAGAAGTGGGAAGAAGAACAAGGATAAAGAAGAGAAAAGTAGAGGAAAAGAGTGTTGTAGCCTAAGATGGAAGAAGAAAGAAGTGAGATTAGCCCCTAAAAAGGTACCTGAAGAAGAAGACAAGATAGTAGCGGATAGAAAGAATGAAGACACAACGGTAGAGCATGGCGAAGATGATGATTTGTTAGTAAAAAAATTGGTGATAGAAGAGGAGTGGGTTGAGAAGATTGTGGATGAAGATGAGAAGGTGCACACCACAATGAAAGAAGAGGAAACACAAGTTGCAACAATGAAAATTGAAGAGGTAGATAGTAATTTTTATGAATTCGGTGAGAGAGATTTGTTATAAATTCACATGTTGTTGAGGTAAATTAGGAGTTAGTGCAAGTAAATGAAAAGAGAGATCATATAGTTGCAGTTTCATATTTGTATGTAGATGTTGTATATTTGCTTGTAGAGATTATGGAGGATGATGTAGGTGGAGCTTGGTGAAGGTGGTCGGTTGGTGGTGGGTTGGATCCTGCAAAAAATGAGAGGAGAGTAGAGAGTATTTAGTAGAGGAGGATGAACTACAATGGACATGAGTCCATGAGAAGAGAGAAGAACGAAGTGAGCTACAAGATCTTCAAGATAAATCCCATAGTTCATTGCATTTTCATGCATGTTGTTTCTGCCTTGTGGTAGTCTTCTTGTCTTATGTGAGGTAGTGGTACTTGTATACATTGGAAAATTGAGAGATGCTCTCTGGATGGGTTTTGGGAACCAAGTGTGTTTATCATGGCTATGGATGCCTTGTGTGTTTTTACTTATGTGAGTGTCATTTTTATTGTGCTATGTAATATTTGAGGTTCTTTTATTCTATTTTTATTCTATGCATTTTATTTATGTATATTTGATTGATGTGTACTTTCTCTTTGTGTGCTTGTTTTATGTGTGTTTTATTTTGTGTGTATGTTTGCATATTTAAATTGTTAATAATGGTATGTTTGGATACTTTTCTTGTGTAAAGGTTAGGATGCATGTAGTCTTACCTTTAGCATGTGCTCTTAGGAAGGCATATAACATCACATGGATAAAGCTTTTATAGTATGGGATGTCAGTAGTAATTCATGTGGATGTTTTATATGGTCTTGGATGTGTTGTATTAAGTCTAAAATTATGAGGTCGAAAGGACGTGGTTTTGTTGATGGCTATATTTATCTTGCTCATGTCCTTGCATTCATATGTGTATTTGATGTTGGAAAGAATGTGTTATGAGTATTGGTTATCTTCAAATGATTGTTTGGTGCATGCTAGTTATTGAGAATATGCATTATAAAATATATTTAATGTATTTTGAATGTTTTGGATCTATCGTTTCATGGGTATGATGTTTGTCACTAAAGGAATGAACTAAGAAATATAAAAAGTAACATTATGTTTACAAAAAAATTGGATTATGTATGATGCTTCTTCATATCTATTGATTGATGGCGAGAAAAGGGACATCCTCATGTTGGGTTCAACCCTTCCTCGATCAACAACAATAAGATAAGATCTTGGAGGATTAGATTACAAATTTAAGCTTGGAATTCTTCATTTATTATTTATGGTGAACATTATTTTAGACCACTTGTATATGTGGTTGGTATCATAGACGAGGGTTGTAGTTTCTATCCTTGCATGTATCTTGGTTATGAAATGATGTTATCTTTATTGTTGAGTACTAGACATGTACTTGTGAGACTTTAGTATTATTACAATGTGTTTATTGGTGTACTTCTTTATTGTACTACTCGAGTGAGAGTTATATATTGTATAGACTCTTATTGGATATCACTTGTGTGATTTGAATATCATTGTAATTTTGTGATTGAAAGTTAATTGAAGTTGTTAAAAGTTATCTTGTTCTATGCTATTAGTATTGAGATGTTTATCTTGGTTTATGCCTAAGAAATTTTATGGTTATTACACATTTTAAATTTATTACACTTTTAGGATGCACAATTAATAAGGTATGTATCATCCAAACCAAATACCCTCAACCTTCTTGCCTTCTTATTTAAGTTCTACCTTGAGGTGTCTTTTGATATACAAGTTGTAATAATGAAGGGTTGGGAGAAGTGAGAATATTTTAAGTTTACACAATATGGTTATATGTGTGTATTGTTAAACATTGTATTTTAGCTTGGAAAGCTCATAATACCATGTCCAAAATACATCTAGTAGGGTTAAAAAATTGAACTAAGTTAGTTAGTGACCTCCTTGAAGGGTATGAAGTTATTAATTTTAATGGAATATTTTCATGAGTTTTGATGCAACTCCAAGCCACACCTTGCACTTCTAGAAGATTCACTTTAATATTGGCCCTAAAGAACAAAGTCAAGAAATTTAAATGAAACTTATGATGAAATTACAATTGGTTTGGGCCAACTAATAAGAGAGAATTTTTTTAACTTTTTGTTATATAAGGCTAAGGAGGGCATTGCTAAAGATCTCGTTAAAAGAATGAAATGATCATTCAATACAACTATAACTTGTACACAAGTATAATTCCAAATTGTCACGGAGAAACTACTATACTAGCCTACCTCGTGTTTCAACATAGTAACCATCCCTAATTGATCCTGACTTGAACTAGTTGGGATGTTGGTTATGCATCTTGGTCAACTGTTGATGAGATTCCATCAACTTAACTTGTTTTCAATGGACATTCTCATTAACATTTTAAAATAGATTTTATTACACTTCAAATTTCTTTAATTCTCATTCGAATTTACTTCGGGAACATTTTGTTTGTCTTATGGCACCCTCTTTATTACCATTGTAGGTTCATCATTTGCCCTCGCCCATTTTTCATTACAACCATGTGAGTGTTTATTCCAACTTTGACATCCCATCAAGATTGTGTTACAATCCTTGAAATTTTAATTTGACTCTATCGTAGGGTGCCTCAAAGCTATTTGTTGAGACATGGATTAATAGAAAAGTTAATATGTTATGTGTCTACTTGCATTGCTTTGGGCTTGTGGGTATTGTAAAATTAAGGAATGTGTGAGATTAATAAATTTAAGTAGAGATTGTTCACTTTTCAGTCCATTGTATCAACAACATTGAATTAATGAAAGAAAGAGTTTGTAAATGGAAGTGCCTACACCTCTATAAGCAATTCCTTTTGGAGCAACAACTCTTCTACATTATGTAATAGAACCATACAATTAAAACTATTTTTATTTCACATACATATACAATATTTGTTGTTTACATTAATGATCTAAATACAATAATGTTTACAACTATCTTTTTTCACTAAAAAATAGAGCATGTTTAGTAATTAGCACCCTTTTGATATGTCTTACTGGTCTAGTGATCAATTTTTTTTAGCATTGCAGTTAGAGATTTCGATACCTAACATATATCAAGTTGAACATGATAAATCTAGACTGGATGTACTTCATAGAAATTTTGTTGATTTTTTTGCTTTCAGACATAAAAACAAAGCTTGGTATTGTTGTTAGAGACATCTTAGTGCCATGATGTAATTCTCTTGTAATTTGTGAAGTAATATAAAAAAATATGATTTCATAAATAAGAAATATATTTTTTAAGACATTGATAACACAAACTCATCGAGCGGGAAGATTATGTAGGATGTGTGTGCGAGCGGGAAGAATGTGCAGAATGCATGCGCGAGTAGGGAGATTTTTTTTTGAGCATGGGTTGCTTCGATCTGCCATAGTTGGGTTGGCCATGCCTGAGGATGCATTTGTGCCCTCTCTAGTCATGGATGGGGGTTTGGACAGGGGCTCCTCCTCTATCTTGACTGTTAAGTGTGTTGAGGTCTTTGTCCCTGCTTCTATGCAAAGAATGTCCCAAATGCTCCAATTGCTGGGGTTTCTTCGAGCCGGTTGAAATTTTTCTTCGATGCTGCTAAAGGGAGTGTTAGGACTCCTACTCAACCCCGTGTTCGTCCTCTGCCCTATGCTAGGGACTCCCCAATTGTGGTCTATGGTTCGAAAGTTACTGAGAATGAGGAGTACTATTTGAAGCAGGGGGTGGTCTACAGGTTTAATGACATGTGGCCCTCCCTCCCTAATCTCCATAACTGGGTTTCCACCTCCTAAAATTCGGTGGTCTCTGGGCAGATTGAGCTCTATCCCAATGCTCAGGGCTTCTTTTTAGTGACCTTTTCCTCTTCTGTAGAGCATGACTATGTGTTAGAACGGGGGTGGATGTGCGGGATTCATTCTCTGTTCATTCGTCCTTGGTCTCGATCTTTCAATCCCCTTATAGAGCCATTGAACACCAGACCTGTTTGGGCGTCTACCGAATCTCCCTCTCTAGTTTTGGGAGGATTCTTGTTATGAAGTTATTGGCAACTCCATTGGACGCTTTTTAATGATTGACTCTATGACTCGAGAGCTTGGGCATACTACGGTAGCACGTATTTTAGTTGATTTGGACATCTTAAAACCTCTCCATGGTGATGTAGTCTTATTAGTGGAGGATAGACCTTGGAAGCAGCTCCTGGACTATGAGTGTCTCCCCTTTCGATGTAGGAGATGCTTCTTTGTGGGTCATTTGGCCTCTAATTGCCCACAAGTCCACCGCAAGGGTGTTGCTACTTGGTGGAAGGATGCTCGCTCGAATCATCTAACGGTGGGTTCTCTTCCTTTGGAAGTTTTTTCTATGGCTGAGGATGATGACCCTACTTCTCGGGAACCTATGTCTACTCTTATTCCGGCTAACCTTTTTGTGGAGCCACTGTTGGCTCGATCTGCTGACGTTGTTATGTCTAAGCCTGCTCGTTCTTCATTGATTTTTGTTCATGATCCTTCGCCTATTCCTGTTTCCTCCCTCGCGTAGTTGTCTCCCCTATTGTGTGGTCACTCTTTGCCCTTGGTGGCTTTGGTTGATCCGCTTCTCTCACCTCGGTCGTTGGACTTGGACTCTGAGTCTTCCTGGTCTGTAGTGCTAAGAAAGAAGAAGGGACTCCCTTGATCTGTCGCATCCTCACGGCCTCGTGTTAAGGGAGTCAGATTGGTCCCCTCTGATTCTGGGGTTGTGTAAGTTTTAGTCTATCTTCCAAATAGTTGTATGTCAGTTGTTTCTTGTGGGTCTGTCCTCCTTTCCTAGTTTGAACTAGCTTCTTTTTTGGCCCTTTGGGCTTTCTGTGTAAAGGGTACAACACCCTGTAAATGTTGTTTATCTTTTCAAAAACACAAACTCGTCAATTAATCTTTCAATATAGATCCGTCATGAAATTAATTATCAAACATAAATATCAACTCCAAGCTTGTACATTTTTTAAATACTTTGCTAATTATTTAGATTAACAATTTTTGAAAACTAATAGTAAATGACGGTTTCAGTAAAATCTATTTATGCAAGTTTGGATCACTTCATTAATTGAGATTGTGGAAAATCTATTGCAGTTACTCATTATTAGTCTCCTATATATAAAGATTATTTGATTGCCGAAAATTAATTCACATAAAAAATAACACAATTGCAACTTCACAAATAAAACATGCAAAATAATAAACATAATATTTCTCCTGTTGAAATTCTACTGCAACGCTATCACTGCGCCCTTTCTATCACTCCAAAACTATTTGCTCTTACTGCAAATTTATTTGCTATCACTACAAATGCCCATTGATCCCCTTTTAAACTATTCTCATTGAAAAATCAATGGCTAAGATTAATTAGACTTTAACAAACCCTAACTAACTGGTTTCTAGAAGTCTCTAAAAGAATTAATTATCTCTAACTAACTCCTTTCTAAAAGTTTCCAGAAAAACCAATTAAATAATAATTCCTGAAAATAGAAATAACAGTTATCGAACTACAATAAATTAATAGAAATTGATAATTTTGATTTGTTGTTGTTTGTTGTTTATCCTAACCCACAATAAAGTTATCCAATTATCCTACTTTGCCTCATATAATCTCTGTTAAAACTCATGTTGCAGAAATTCAACATATATATGAATATATCCATGACCACCACAACATCCTTATCCGCTTTACTTCTCCACATATTCTGAGTCATCATTCCTCCACAACTATCAACTTACCTATCATATCTCCTCTATTTCTTATTCACTAATTCACTTCCCATACATTGCGGAAGTTCTCTATCATCTCGGATTTATCCCATTCTCTCTAAATATCCTGCAAAGTCTCTTTCATTCTAGGCTATCCACATTTATTTTTCTCTTTTGGATTTCAAAAGTTAAGGTCACAAAGTTTGCAAATACAGTCGGTCTAATGAAAATAATAGGATTCATTATTATATGCAAAAGACAATATAAAATGGATTCAGTTCAAGCTTACTAAGATGAACCATTTACGATTTGAAGTAGAGGGAAACTCTAACAAGGATATAAAGAAAATGATAACACAAAGGAGTACTTTCTATAATATAAACATGTAGAGAGATGAAATTAGATGTTTGGGAATATTTGCCCAGTTTCGAGGAAGACCATAGCTAGATCTCGATTATATTGATTAGAGATTAGAATTCATGATAATTTATTATATTTCAAAGGTCCTATCAAATCATAAATGATATTATCAAAGTGATAGTAGGTCTTTTGGACAAAGGAGAATTAGCTTCAAGAAATAAAATCAAACGTAAATAGGTGATATCACCAATTGGAGTGATATGTGAGTGGTAGAACATATCATTTAACAAAATTAAGGAGGTAGGGATATGATATTTTATTATATATAAAAAAAGATTTAATTATCAACATCATAATTATGACAATTTAAGAGATGTTTTTCTATTGTAAATTATGTAATTTGTGCAAGATATTATAGTAGCAATTAGTGGATACCATCATTCAGAACATAAAAAAATTTCATAAATTTTGGTATGGTTCTCTCATTGTATTCCATTATACTTTATGCAAATATTACTTGAAGTTAGGGTTATTGTTTGGGAAGAACTAGATTAATGGAGATTTAGATCATAACCAAAATAAGATCCATTCTAGCGAAAATAAATTAAAGAATATTTCACAATTTTTTTTAAAAATGTAAGAAAGATAAATGATTCCCTACATTATAACTTTAGGAAGTATGAGAATAAAATAGGCTGCATAGTAGAAACTAACTATAAATAACTAGAAATTATTGAACCCAAGACTTCTTAATTACCTCCTTTATCTTATGAAGAAAATGTTGTTCTACTAGTTGAAATCTTTTAGTTCTATCTAAGGATCCAGAAACTGGGAGATTTGGTAAATGTAAAGAACTCTCTCATAAAAAATACACAAGTGAAGCAACTAAAAAAATTATAAGGAAAAGTCAAATAAAGAGGCTACAAAGTAAAATAAATTCATACCTTCAATAAGAATCAAAACTAGTGGAACACCAAAGAGGAAGTAATAGAGAAAAATTGGAGACCATGAGAAGTTTGGAAGATTGAGTCCAATGGACTAAAACATATGTTAAAAACACTTGAATAGGTTGAAATAAGGGCTTATATAACTACAAAATCTTTGGGTAAAGAGTAAATTCAAAATAAATAATCACAATATGAATTAAGAGATAAAAGGAAAAGGAAACAAGAAGCTAACCCATTATAAAAGATAAAGTGGCAAGGAAACTACTATAAACTATGCCCCCAAATTTAGATTCACCAATAAAATATTATACCAAATCCCTATTAAATGTGAGTGACCAAAAAAGGAAATTAGAACAAGTCACTACAAAAAAAAACCAAAAGTTAAAAGGATAAGACCAAGAGAATACTTGTATAGTAAAATAAATTATTAGAGGGAGGAGATAAGATATAATAGGAGCAAGAGGAAACAACTCAAAATAAATCTCAATTATAGAAGAAAATATATCAAAGTAAACTAGGAAAAAAAAAGAGACTATGAAGAAGAGAAAAAGGTAATAAAGATAAAAAAGAGGAGGTGCTAGATGTTAAAAAACTTTAATCAATCATTACTACAAAAATGAAAAAACTTGGAGGTGGCAAATAAAATATCTAGAGGCTAAAAAAACTAATGAGACTTGATTTTGGCGGCTATATTGTGCCTCATGTTAGCCGAACCATATTTTTTAAAAGATTTAACATTTTGCAACATCGTAAATTGTCACCCATGATAATTTCACACTATGTCCCCCCTACCCCCCTCCTAAGTGCATGGACCTAATTGAACACCTAATTTCCTAAATTATGAATTTCATGGCCCATTTTAATATTTACCAACAAATTGCATGCAAAAAACCAAAGCATTCATTTAATATTTTTCCCCTAACACCTTAAGTCTTGCTAAATAGGGTTCAGACCTAGTTGCCTAGGGTGACTAAGTCCCCCTATTTTGCCTCCAAAATTGAATATGTCAAAGGTGGCATTTTATTATTTGAATTTTAAATGTCCAAAGTCAACTATTGAGATTTAGTTTTTGGAAAATTAGAATAATTACATATAAATACCTAGTCATTGCATCATTTGAAAACTAAGTGAAATCATCTAGAAATTATTGATAAATTTGGTGATCGAGCAATTATCAAGCAAGTCAAGAGTAGATTTATTGTAGTAATTCCATATCAAAGGATCATGTCAAAGTGTATGTGAGTTTTTTCATGTTTATGTTATCATATTTTTTGTGAGATCTAATCCTTGTAGGTCTTCAAGAAAATCAAGACAACACCAATCAAGCCTTGAGATCTTGTATGACTTCAATCCTTCAAGGAAACCATTTTTGAGTGGTGATTTGTAGTCCATTGTTGATTCATCATTCATTTTATCATTTATCTTTATCCCTCAAAAGGATAGGATCTCTTTCATTGACATTACCATTGTGGAAGTGGAAACACTTACACGGGGTTTGACAAAGGCAAGCCCCTATATGGAACAACCCTTCATTTCTCTTTGAATGTACAAGTTTCAAATATGAAGAAGATTGGGAGAAGTTTGAAGGTCAAATTTTCACTATTGCATTCAAACCCTACACCTTGACAACAAAAAAAAACTCAATTATCTTTGTACCTAACAAAAATCCGATAGTTCGACAACTGGGAAAATAAGGCTGTGATCTGACACTAGAAGATTGTGAAATCAAATCTAGGATTCCTATACTGGGACATAGTTGCCCAGGGCGACTTGGTCCTCAAAAATTAACTTCAAATTCATATCACAAGTGCACAATACTTTTCTCAATCCATTTCTAGAGTTTGAATTTTTCTATGTCAGTCTATATATGGTGTATTTACATCAAAATAGTTAATTGCATCATTAGCCTAGTCATTTCATTGAATTTCATTCCAAAATCTATTCCAAGTTTGGTCAAGGGCAAGTTGGCTCACCTTTCAGGTTGTTAGTCTTATACCTTGTCCAAATCCATCAAACGACTGCCACATCCATTTCTAAATGAAATCTTGGAAAAAGTACCTAAAACCATAGAGTCAAATCTCTAAGGTCCCACTTTTTCCACATCCCATTTTGATGAATCTAACATGTTAGCATTTTAAATCTTCTGAAATATGATGCAATTCATCCTAGATCTAGGTTTAGTATTGCATTGTTCATTTAGGGATACATTTTTGCATCATAAAAAGCATACAAATTTAAAAATTTACATACAATATTGTATTCTAGTTTGCAATAGGGTTAATTTCAGCCATCTTAGGCTTGAATTATAATCCAATTGCATTTAAAATCTGCATAAGGTCATTTAAATATGAAAATATATGTAGAATTGTTTATTTCATTCATTTAGGCATCTTGCATATAGCTCAAAAAGTGAAAAATTGCATTGTTTAGTGTAAAAAATGCATCAATATTATCATTTTCAAATTTTGGCATCTTAGAATTAGTCAATTGTTGCATCTTGGATTTGGAAATTGCATTTACAATTGTCTTTTATTGCTTGAAAATTTTGCAAATTTTTGCACACTTGCATTTTGAATTACACAATCATAAATTAGGTAAATTTTGGAAAGACATTCACTGTTAACCCGTCTATACCCATATTTGAGATCCTTAAACAATATAACAGACAACCAAACTCTAAAATTTGTACCAACATGTGTAGGACATAGTCGCATTGGGCAACTTGGTCCAGCTATTCTTGTCTCAAATTTTTGTCAGACCTCTATTTTTTTGTTTTCTATCTACTTCTACTTTCTAATCTTTTATTTTGAGTTTTTTCTATGACTGTTTGGAAATTTAGTGTTCATAGTGGGCATACCTAGTTTTTTGAAACTTGCATGAGCTTCACGACCTGGTGTCCTATTGCTAATACTTCGATGAGATGTAGTTGTAGACTTATGGCATCTTGTGTTGTTACATTTGTTGTGGATCCCAAGTCTTCCAACTCTTTCATGCAATATATTATCAGTACCATGCCCATTTTGAACAACATCCCTAATCCTACCATACTAATGACAACTTCACAAACAATCACCTTTATGGATGCTAAGACTATTGTTGCACATATTCTCAAAGAAAAACTGAAACAATTAGACAAAGACTTAGAGGGATTGCAAGACTATTTAAGAACTCAATCCTTAGCAGGACAAATGGTGCCTATAGTGAACAACTTAAGGAAATTGATCAATGATGCTCAAGGATTAGATGTTTTGTGTAGCCTAGCCCATATAGTAGATGCCAATGTTCCTAGGATGGCTAGTTGTGCTCAAACTTTGGGATTCGCTCAAATTCAAGTAGGAAATCAAATCTCTCTCCCCACAACTATACCCTCTATTCCTCATACACATTTCTAATTGTAGCTTCAATGATACAACAAACAAATGGCATAAATCTAAGCTTAGGGATTTCAAGTGGGCACCCTTATAGTTTCATGACATCACATGTGACACCTCAATATTCATCACCTCTTATAGAATTTTAACATAGTAGTCCACCAATCACTTACACAATCCCACCATATTCACCACATTCTCAAAACATGTCAAGCATTAACTCGATCATAAATCGACTGTTGTAAAATGTAACCTCACTTTAACAAAAAATCTCCAAATTGAACCAAAACTAAAATGGAAAATCATCACAATATGTCAAAAGGAGCCCATTGTCACTTGGAATTTTGAAAACACCTGTTACCTATTTTTAGCTACAACTCAAAACAGGTAGAGTTGAATTGCAAATTCAAGCCAAAAGGTACACAAGATATTTAATTTTTTTTGCTAAATACTCATTATTGTGCAATGATTGATTACAAGGTGAATTTCAGTTATATTATGCAAGAATATTTCAAAATAATATCATAAGATTGCATAATGTTTGTTGTTTTATTCATAATGTACAAACCAAAGTCCCACACAAGCTGTGGGAATAACTTCATTTGATTTTCAAAATCAAATAATGAATACAATAAGGAACTGAAAACTATACAACTGAAGATAAGATAAGCATAAGAAAGGAAGTGATTCGTCATTTCCTGTAATGACGAATCGTTACAAGATTTTTTTCTTCTAGTTGTCATATCTCTAGGTTCCCCGACTCCAGTCTCCTTGAGTTGTCCTATAGGATGAATGGAAATGATGGTAGAGATTGACTCTAAGCAACAATGAATCAAGATCAATCATATTCCTACATTACCAGCACAAATATAATCATCATTCGCTCAAAGTATACATCAAATGATTAAGTTATCAAAGAGCACAAAGAAAGATGAAACTTTCAACTTCAGTTATTTTGCTAACATGTTTGTTCACTATGCAGGAACAGGTTCATTATGTTTGTGATCGTTGTTTATCAGATATGTGGAGAAAAATGGGCTCCCACAAGGGTTGAGCCCAAAATATCAAAAATGACACCTCTCATTCACATCATTATTTGAGAGTTATTAGATATTCAATTAAAGTCAAAGAAAGGATTGTTGTAACAAGGAGGATTCATAAAATAAGCCTTATTTCAATATGTTAAAAATAGTTTGAGCAATCATTTTTATTGCTCATCATGTTAAAGAATGATCAAAACATGTTCATAGATCATTAACTTCAACATCATCATCAGGTAGATAGTCTATGATTGTAAGCAAAGGCATCATAAAAGCATCATCAGAATCACATAGCAAACATATGCCAGGAACAAGAACACATAAAGTGACATTTATCAAGAATTTCTTGAAGAATATTTAGCTCTAAAATCATAATGAAAATAGTAGAGATTAACTCACCATGCATACATAAAAGGGGGAGTGCATTTAGTGATTTGAGAACAATCATTATAGCAGGGAAATCATCAAATGATAAAGGAGTAAGCTCAAATCTACAATGGACAGTCATTTATACAAGTTGTTGGGCTTTTAGTAGGCAAATGTATAGCAGCCAATATGGAAAGACCAACGTTTCTTTTAGTTTCTTCTCACAAAATAAAATGAAATGTCCATCATTATTAACCTAAGAGACGATTGTAAATTCCTTTTTGAGTTTCTTCAAAAAAGAAGAGAATGGAAGCATTGTCATAATGGCTTACCTGGTGTAGCTCATTGTTTTTTGTTGCATGTTACAAAACCAGCTTCATCATGGCGGCTCATAATGGAGGAAATGTTTGATAGTAGATTACAACAATCACTATGTATTCAACAACTCAGAGAGACCATAGGTCGAGCCTCATACTTTTCAAGGAAAAATCAAAGAAATGAAACAATGTATTGACAAGACTTGGTATCATTTTGACAGCATGTTGGTTTTGCACTATCAAGAATGGCCTACATGAGGAAAAAAATTTGAATGTTTCCATCTAAAATGGTGTGAATCCAAATGGAATCATTTTGGCTACTCAAGGATCAAATATGTATGCTACATTAATGTCATTTCAAGTCTAAAGATAAACCATTTGTGTGCTTTTCATAGTGGTTTTTCTAGAATTTGAAGAGATGTTTAGTTCAAGTTCAAGATGCATGGGAAACCCTGATCATGCCCACGGCTTGGAAAGGCCAAAATAAACACCCCTATTTTCAAAGACACAACACCCACTTAGGGTTTCAGGATCAAAACACAAACACAAAGGAAGAAGTCATGGGTTTGAGCCTTGGTTTGGTGTCTTCAAACTATGGAATAAAGCTTCATACCCTCGGCCATATGGGTTTTAGAAGTCCTCACAAAAGGAAGCTTTCATTATAAAATTGGTTTTCATTTGACAACAATAGCATCTATAGGTGTAGGGCTGGGCCTTATCAAAATTTTACAAAGAATGAAGGAAAATACATAGTGGTCGCGACCTATACAAATGGCCAAGTAAAAGCTCACATAAAATTCACTTTTTCTATAGAGGAGAGCTTAACAAAGCTTTATATTGAGGCAATCTACAGAAAATGGTTCAAAACAGAGCTTACCCTTCATATATTTGTGGAAGAGCTCAATGGGAAGCCGTGGACAGAGCCCCAAAGATGGCTCGAATAACCCTCCAATGGTAGCCATGAAAATGGTGAATGTGTCGGAACCACAAAGCAAGAAAATGCATCATTAAAAACTAGAAAACCACGGCCTCTAAGGTCATATTCTTCATCAAACAAAACCGATAGAAGAAGCAAAGCAGAATTTAAACCTTACCATCAGTGAAGGGGTCAAATGCAACAAAGAATCGATGGAGAAAGAGATCGAATGGAGGCACAAAATGAAACCCTAGCATAGACATGGCGACACTCTTTCTAAGCAGAGCCTTCTTTCCCAAAGTCATAGGTGCAAAATGATAATGAATTTAGGTTTCAGTGGCTTTTTGTGGAATCCCTAAACCAAGTGGAGTGATTTTTTGACTGAGTTTTTAAAGATAATACTCATTTCATAATGTTGCCTGTAGTATTGACTTTTGAAGTCAAGGAGTCTAATGATAATGTGGGGGCTGATGAAATATATGCTAAGTATTATGGCCAGCCAAATTATATGCATGGAGCCATAGATTTATAGAGACAAATTTCTAATTTGGCATAAATATTAATGTTTAGGTTTGCATCATACCATGTAAAGTTAATTAATTAAATGATGCAATATGAATCATTTAATTAATTTTAACTATTTTACGATGCAAACTAAACTGTTAGGTGAAGATGAAGTTTTTGTGACTTGAATTCAATGATGCATGTAATGTGCTTAATTTAGATTGTGCATGGAGGAGATAGATATCGAAAATACTATAAAAAAAATCGCTCATGCAGAAAGTGGAACTTCAGTTTTCAATTATACAAGTCATGCAAATAGTGAAGCTTTTCTTTTAGTTCCACATCAATTCATGAGGTGTTTTGATCATGCGCATGGAGGGGTGGATTTTTCTAGGCACATAGTACATTTTGCTTCAATTTTGAGCTATTTTTATTAGGGTTTTCTCTTCTACTTGGATTTCACATTGGAGATGCAGTTTTTCACTTTAGTTCTCATTTAGTTCTATTTTTGGCTACTTTGTGCATGCCTATTTTGTATATATTGGAAAAAGTTAGTCTTTTTCTTTTAGTTATTGTTTTTTTCCTTTGCCTTCAACAAAGAGACTTCATGTAACTCAGCTTTTAGAATTTAATAAGATTATGCAATAATTTTTACAGATTAATTAGTGTATTATTTGCAAAAGACTCCTTTAATTTCCAATATTTTCAAATTTTGCCTTCAAGATTTTAGGTGTCATTATTGTGTAGGATTTGATTCAAGGATTATTGTTTTATCAGTTTTGAGACCTTTAATATTTATGTCTCCTTCATAAATTTTTGTATGCATTTTAATTTAAGTTCATTGGTTAAACACTGTTCATGTAAATGATTAAACAATTTAGTCATGAAAACCATGTTTTCCCTCAAAGATTGTATTTAATAAAGGCCTTTTAAAAAAAAAATTCAAGTGATTAAGCTACTAGTTTAGGTTGTGCAAATAGAAATACTAGGTAATCATTTGTGAGTTAAGTTTGCACATTTGTTTCTTTCGGTGCATCACCATTGTTTAGTTTTCTAGTTTTTAGCATTTAAGCCCTTTCCCCTTTTCCCATCAAAGTTTTAAGTCCATAATAAGAGAATCATATAGGAACCAACCTAGAATTTGGAGGTCTATCTTTACCATAGGAATACCCATATCCTGAAGATAGTTCCCATGTTTGAACAGATTGCTGAATTTAACCATTCAAGCATTCGGGTGCAATTTGTTTGATAACAATACCCATGCCACAAAACACGTAGATTCCTAAATTTGAGAAGTAAAATGGTAAAGAGGATCCTAATAGTCATATATCATCTTATACGACATTGTGTGGTGACTTCATCTTTGAAGATAAGCTCCTATGTAACATACCAACCCTTAAATGAAGTAAAAAATTATAAGTTTTCACCTTTCGAGTAAATTAACGAAGTAACAAGTCATTGCAATAAAAAAGAAATTTTTTTCTTTATTGATAATTTTCAATCAAGATGCATAACATAATGCAACATGGATTTCATTTCATTTCAACAATTCTATAAGTTACATCAATACAAGAAAGCATACATTTACATACATAGTTCAATGAGCTTTAGATCAAATAGTTGTAAGATGGTCTAGGATCCTTCCTTTCAAATCTTGGTTATTTTGTTGTTTCTTGTGGAGGAGAAGCATCACTCAAGTGTTTTTTTTCCAACCATGGACTCATAATGCAATCCCTCGCACATCTATCAATCAATAGATGTCCCTTCCCTTCGACGAAGAGATTGGTAGAGTAACTAATAATGACAACCAACTGAGCATAGTGTTGTGTCCTACATAACTAGAACCTTGTAATCCCACAATCTCGAACTAGTATGTAATAATGGATCACGGTGAACTGATAGTGTAGTCTCGATAGTCACACAATCTAGAGTGGAGTCTCATACATTCACACTACTTTGGCCAAAGTGTTCTAATTCAATACTTTGAATGAATTCATCTATCACATACACTACTCAAGGTTGATTTGACTTAAGTCTATCTTAAGTTGTGCATAGGTATTTCCTTCAATAGATATTCCATCATCCCAGAGATAACCTATCACCATATTAATCTACTTGGAATAAACCTACTTAAATAGTAAGTACACAAGCTAGGTATTTCCTTCAATGGATAGTCTATCATCCCAAAGATAACCTACATACTTGGAATAATCCTACTTACGAGTAAGTACACAAGCTCTCTCCCATATTGGATTATCTATCCTAGGAGTAAACACAAGCTTTCTGAGTTAAATCAATAACTTAGCTAAGTGTACCATATGTGCCTTTCATGTTCAATCAAGCCTAGCATATAATACCTATGATAAACACCCATCTCCTACTATGGAGTACATAAAAACACAATATGAAAATAACATAAAAGCTTCAATTTTCTTTTCAAAACACTCTAATTTCTCTAATGCACATACTGGGAAAAGACATCTCAACCATGCATGTAAGACACATCATTCAAAAGTAAAATAACAAAGAAGAAGAGATCCCCATGCCTGTTGTCACTTTATCTAAACAAATGGCAGAAATGCAACCCTTTCCAATAGTAGCAAGCTTGATAAACAACTTCTCAAGAATGTCAAAAATAAACTCTATCTCTCAAGTTGATAGCTTACTCCTCTCAAAAATATCTCCCTCACAAACTAAAAAGAACTCGCTCCCTTTCTCTCTTCACAATGTAAAACAGAGTATGGCTAGAAATAACACAGAAATAGGAATTGCAAAAGATGTGTAATCTTGTAGAAGAATGTGTCCCTTCCAAATGAAATGGTTCAACTATTTATAGAGCAACTTGGTAACCTCATAGCCTATATTTTAGGCATGTTAATGGATAGAAATCTTTGTGCAAATGAACACATGAAACACAACAAAAAGGTGGTGACTTCCTAGCTTAATACTCAGCATAAACACCTACAGGTCGACTTGCTTATTGACAACAATATAAATACTTATTCAATTTGCATATGTTCAATTCAAATTGAAGACATCTACAACACTTTGGTTTCTAGAGGTGGCGCTAACGTTAGCCACACTCCATCTTGTTTGGCGCGGTTTCATTGCCAAAAGTGTTACATCCCACCCTAGATTCTTAAAAATAGTTTTACTTTTTATAAATAAGACAAATGGATGATGCAAATTTTGAATGAATATTGAAATAAATATTGAGATCTTCTATGATTGCGTTTTGTTAGAGAAATAAAGAAATTATGCCATTACGATATGAGCTATGGTTTATTTCAGTAGGAATAAATTATGTTTATGATGCCCTAGAAATAGAAGAGTTGCTAAAAGAAAATACTTTTTTTATCAAATGCATAGATAGAGAATATGCAATAGTGATTATATGATATTTTGATGTTAGACTAACTTCCTCTTGTTTGGAGTATTGATGTAGGGTAACACGTACCTCAACCACCGAAGGAGGGAAATCATCATCTAAGTAGAGAGGTAGTGTGGGGATGATCTGTAAATTTCCATCTGAGTCGAGACTAGATCAAAAGGATCTGGGAACCCTAGAAGAGTGTAATAGGAGTCTTAAGTTGAGGTAAGTCTTATGTGTGATTGTTTTGGGCATGGTTTTGTCATAAGTGGAATTAGGGTTTCTATACCAATTTTCTACTTCCTTACCATCAAAAATTAAGCTAAGAAAGCATTTATGCACATGTAGGAAGAACTTGCACACATCACTATGGGTATATGCATATGGATGTATGTGCATGATGGCAAGCAAATTTGCATTCATGTGATTGTGCATATGCATGCATATGCACATATGCATACCGACGCATTCAGGCCAATACATGTGTATGAACAACTACTCAGTTTAATTTATTTCCTTTTGTTACAGTAAAACCCATTTTAACACCTTGAACTCATCAGTAAGGTATTACTACCTTTTGAGTCAGATATCAGTATTAGTTCGCAATATAAAATATGTACTCCCAATATATATATTTCTACAAGTAGAGTATAATGATGATTCACGATTACTAATAAATTAATAATTATTGCCTGGAGGCATTTCTTTAAATACTTGAATACTCACTAAAGGTTCGAAAGACCAATATTTTAAATATATAATTATCTAAGAGATTATATATATATAGATATATATATATATATATATATATATATATATATTAAAGAGGATATTTTATTAAATCCAAAGAGAAGAAATTTATATTAGGTTTTCCGCCAAATTGATGGTGATAAAATATTTAAATATTTAAAATTATATAAAACTCACACATTTGAAATGAAGAGGTGGGGACACCTTGAGTAAGCGAAATGTGTTTATATCTTTATTGAATTTGTTAAAACTAAATTTGCCACTTTCCTTGGGTGTATGGCTAAAATCTTGCAAACGGTTCCTTGTTTATAGCCACAAAGGTGGCATAGCTTTTAGGAAGAATCTTGTTGGCATAATTCGCCACATGAGAACTCATCACTTGGTTTCATTCTTTTTATAAAATTTTGACCCCTCCCCCCTTTATGTGGTGGGGGGGTTGGAGAAAATCAAGGAAGTAGTTACTATAAGCTCCTAGTAACCAATCGACCTGCTGGAGTTGAAATTTTCTTTCAAAACAAACGGATATTATTTTTCAAGAAGGATTGGATGGTTTTATTTTGGGGAAGAGAATAGAAGATGGTAGGAATAGGAGAACTATCTTGGGCCATGAATTGGTCTTAAAATAGAAAGAAGGAAAGTGTTAGCAGTAGGGACTAGGGTTGAGCTGAAGAAACTTGAAGTTTCTTGCATTCACATTTTCTCATAGTCATATTATTCAATTTTAGAACTTCATTGTAGGCACATTCTTGCATGAAGATAATCCAAGAGCTATGAGAATTAACTGCTTTCTTGCATGAAGATAATCCAAGAGATTATTGCAGCATATTATTTCATTTTTCATAAATTAAATATAGATGTTATTGTTTGTAAACTCTTATGTACAGTATAGATATAGTGTGCATGAAGTATCAAGATTGTTTATTATTCCATTGATAGATGGAATCATTAGCTACAACTTCTTAGCGCCCAAACCAACTTAATGGTTATTCTGAAAGAATCATCTAAAGGCTAAACCTGTAGCATGCATTTTGATTTTCCATTGTTTTCTTAGCAATAAATGATAGGAATTCAAGAAGGTTAGTATGGAACTTAACCAAAAGCAAAAGACATTAAAAAGAATGGAAAAAATTAAATCTACAAGAATGAACATGCAAATATTAAGAGAATAAATGAAAGAAATTTTCAAATAGAGAAAAACGTATTGTTTTTCTTCAAGAAGAAAGAAATAACTTATGGTTTTGTTGCTTGTTGCTAAGTACCTAACCATGCATGTCAATTCGATGGCCAGTTTGCAATAGTGCAGTTTGAGCACAAAAATGTATAGAGGATTGAGAAGATTTCTTTCTTTGTTTTATTTGATGTGAAAACCATGATGGATGTTGTACTAGAAGTGTTTATTCCAAGCTGAAATGTCATCTATGGGAGTCATGAAGGGTTTCGTAAAAACCCTAGTTTCATATATATTGGTCATACGTGGCAAGTAGCCAGGTAAGAGTGTGTATTATTGGGAAAACCTAAAATAGGTCAAGGAATTTTACCCTAGGATAGGCGTCCTTTGTAAGAGTAAAGGGTGGAGACAAAATCTCTTGAATTCGCTAGGTTAGAAGATTTTCTCAAGTCAAGTAGGGTGGGTGAGTCTGTATGGAAGTAAAAAAGTATGGCCATAGTAGGTGTAGGCGCCACTAACTACACTTTATTACTCACAACAATGCAGGTACCGAAGTAACCAGAGTTTCCAACTTAGTAGGAAGGTATCCTTAGTAGCATGGAAGAGTTAGACAGGTAGGTTTTACCACCAGAGCTCAGATGGTAGTTATAGAGGGTTTCCAACATTGCCTTTTGCAAGAAGGGAAGGGCCCCTTCCAACTAGGAAGGTGTGCAGGGGACCGCACTAGTTCATGGTTGGTAGAAAAGCACTCGGATGATGCTTTCCCTCTCATGCATATGGTGAGCCGAGTCTTGGAAGATGCAGTATCCAGATGAGGACTTCTAATCTCTTACTTATGTATCTCTTATTGTAATACTTGAATAGATGAATTTAGTGTATGCTCATGTTCTTGTAAGATGTTCAGTAGAATTCTATCTTATATTCTATATCAACAGTAAAGTGGTTAGTACCTAATTACTATGTTTTAAAAAATAAAATCTCTAGCTTAAATGTATCAGCTTATTTGTTTTAATTTCAAAGAAACTAGGATGTTATATGTTGTATCAGAGCACGATTGCATGCTAGGGCCTATGAGTCCATTGCACAGATATAATTTTGTGAATTCTAATACTAATGTGAAACATTATGTGCCAGACATGATACAAACCAAGAAAATCGCTTGTAAGTTTATATCAAGGAATACTTGCTATTTGCAAGGTAAGAAGGAGTGAGAAGCTTTAACTAAGTCTGTAGAGAGGAAGAATGTAGAGGTTGAAGGTTGGTTGAAGGAGAATGAGACTTTTTCTCACACCATGGAACAAATTCATGATGTGAAGGATGAAATAAAGTGGTCTGAGAGATCATTTGCTAGTATCCAAGCTGATTTGGATAAGAAACTGTCTCCAATCCACCATATACCTAGTGAGGGTAGTAGTAATAATCCATTAAAGAAACAAAATAAAGACAAGGAGCACCTACGTGTGCATCCCCCACTGAAATAATTGTAATAAACTCTAATGAGTCTAAGGTTTACACACCTCTGACTCCCTAAGATAAAGTGGAATCATGTATATTGTATGCAAGTGTTGCTAATAAATAAAATACTTATGTGCATGTTGAAACAATTCTTGTGTAAAGAAATAAATTTGCAAAAATTAAGTAAGAAAATTTATGTTGTGTTAACTATTGCATTAATACAAGTTGAAGGGATTTGAACCTTAATCTAATATAATGTTTAACTAAAAATTTGGGTAGAAGATATCTTTAAAAGATGCGTACATGCAATAACCCTGAAGGGAGACGGGTGATCCCACAAAACTGGTTTACAATTCCATTGAGGAAGCAAAATAGTAAAACTACCCCCATGAAGAAAATATTGGGTTTTGGGGGATTCAAACAAACTTAGGGTCTGAGTGAACCCAAAGAGGGTTCGCTTGAACACCCCTTCAAGTGAACCCTATTAAATGATGGGTTCCTCATTTTTCATGTTTTCTAAAATAAAACAAAGATAAATTTTGAAAAAAGGGGGATTCGCTCGAACCCCCCTTCAAGCGAACCCCCATTCATTTAAAAGGTCAAGGGGGGTTCGCTCGAAGGGGATTTCAAGTGAACCCCCCATTGTCCCCCTTCTTCCCCTCTTGCACCAAATTTTTGCAAAAAATTTCCCTTCGAAGCTTGGGTTGAGGATGAAAATGGAGGAGACTTCACAAACCCAACTGGATGATGGTAGTCCTTAGAACAAGCTATCCATCCAACATAATTTTAATATGTTTTGGTTTTATTATGTATTTTATTTTTTAGTTTTATTAAACAAAGGTTTTTCATCGAAAATCAAGCTCTTTGTTTTGCACATGTGGAAAAATAGCAAATTATCATAAATTTTTTGAAAAATACAAGTACACTAGATATTGATGTCCTTGATCCAACAAAAAATAAATAAAGTTGATGCATACAAAAAAAGTTATGCTTTAGCCAGTGAATCATGTCTAAATTGCAAAAGGTTTGAGTTTGAAACTTAATTAAGAAAAAAAAAATTAATGAAATGCTATGAAACCAATTCCATCCGATAGATATCATAGTTACAAATCTAACTTCAAAAAAAATAGAATTTTATCCTTCATAGAAAAAAAGTTAAGTGTTAGCCAGTGACGTCACTCTTTAAAAATGGTGTTTGCTGTTAAAAACTAGTTTTTGAAGGAGATGGAAAAAGAAGTGCAATCTGATTCCAAAAAAAATGAAAGAAAAAAATTTAGAATCTACAGAAAAAATGTCACCAATCACTAGTTTGTATCATCTTCAAATTCCTCGCGGTTTAGCCGCTATAGGTGCTCGAAAGTGAAGATTTAGTTACAAAATAGTTCAATATCTAGTCTGGCCAAAAATTGAAAACCAATATTGTGGGATCACCTAGACGTGATGTAGGACAGACCTCTGGCAATGTTGAAAATAAGTTAGATCGATTACTAGCACTTCTTCAAGATACCAAGGCTCATTTAACTCACCTTGAAACAGAAAGAGATAGAAAGGAACCGTCAAGGGGTGGTGACATTGAAAGTCACCATGGGGGAACCATACCAAGTGAACAGGAGGATGAGTCTGTGGTGTGGGGAACTCATGACTTAGATAGGGAGCAAATGGCTCAAGAATTGGCTCGTGACATGAAAAAGGTGACTCCCTTAAAATTTGATGGGTTAGAATCTAGAGATTATGTTGAGGGATGGTTAGTGTAGATGGAAAAGTACTTTGAGATTAGAGACTACATTGAGGTCACAAAAGCATTATGAGGAGCATACCAATTGTCTAGAGAAGCGTCCACATGGTGGAAGAGCAAGAGGTTGGAATTAGGAATAAATGCCAAGGGATTGATATGGTTAGAATTTGTAGCCATATTTAGGCAAACGTGGCTGCCTTATTTGTTCTATGACCAAAAGCTGATTGATTTCCAAAATTTGATGCAGGGAGATCTATCCGTAAACCAATATTGGGATAAATTCATCTGCCTCCCATAATTTGATGTAGGGAGATCTATTTGTAAACCAATATTGGGAGAAATTCATCTACCTCTTAAAGTGCATTCCACGGTACCATGGGAATGAACATTTTCGGGTAAAAAAAAATAGATTAGGGTTGAATCCCCAAATTGGGGGATAGGTAGATCTATTGGGTCCAACCTATATGGACCAAGCATATGAAAAAATTAATCAAGCAAGAGAAAAATTTGTAATCTATAGTTACAGACAGGGAGAAGAAAAATAAAGCTAAGTTGACCTCGACTTCTCAATCCTTTAAAAGAAAAGGAGACAAGCTTGATTTCCAACATAATAATGATAAAGGTCCCCTAGATCAGAAGGGTGGAAGTCAAAAGGACAGGAAAGGTGGGGAAAATCAAAACAACAAAAACAACAACAAGAATCAGGACGTTGGGAAACCCACCGAAAGAAGGGGTCCGCCCATAGGATGTTTCATGTGTGGTGGGGATCATTAAGCAAACCACTATCCCATGAAAACAACCAGACCACCCCCTCGAGGGAATCAATTACCATCCCAACAAGCTACATTCCAGTAGCGCATTCATGCAGCAGTTGATAACAGGAAAGCGGAGTATCAGATTACTCCTATTGAAACTTCAGTTAAGCTATTTGGAACCCCCATTTCAATTCTTATTGACAAAAGAGAAACTGAATGCTTTGTATCTCCTAGGGTCTTAAGTAAGTTATCTAGAAAATATAGTTATATGAAAAATACTTGGTCAATAGAATATGTAAACTAGTCAAAGGCTCAAGTAGAGCAATGCTTGTTTAAGGTTAGGATTGATTTACCTAGTTTCTCAATAGAAGTAAACCTTTGTGTGGCTCCCTTAGGTACTTATGATGTAATCCTAGGAATTAATTGGTTATGGAGGCACAAAGCCAAAGTAGATTTATTTTCAAAGATGATAGAGTTCTAGACGATCTAGGACATAAGGTGTTCATTCAAGGAACTATAAGGCCAGTCTAGATAAGATAGATTTCTGCCATGCAACTTAAGAGGGCCAAACGTAAGGGTTGTCAGTTATTTATAGTTAAAATGAAGTAGTGGAAGAGCTGATGGAAATGAAGGAATCCTGTTGATTGGATGACTTGGCTTACTTTGAATTCTAGAAGGATTCAGGAATGGAAGAAGAGACATCTCGAGATATGGGTGAGGAAATAGATAAATACCCATATCTACAAGAATTTCTAGATGTTTTTCCTACTGAGTTACTTGGTTTGCCACCCAAAAGGGATTTTGATTTCACCATTGATATAAAGTCGGGGGAAGAACCAATATCTAAATCCCCTTATCGTATGATGACTACAAAATTGATGGAATTAAAAAATCAACTGCATGAACTTTTGGAAAAAGTTCTAATACGACCTAGTGTTTCGCCTTGGGGAGCATCGGTAATCTTTGTCAAAAATAAGGACATGGTACACTTAGGTTATGTATAGATTATCAGATGCTCAATAAGGTGACCATAAAGAATAGATATCCCTTGCCACACATAGATGATCTTTTTGATCAAATGTGAGGGGCAACAGTGTTTTCCAAGATTGATCTACAATCAAGCTATTATCAACTAAGATTGAGGGAGAACATTCACAAAACAACCTTCAAAACTAGATATGGACATTATGAATTCATTGTATTACCCTTTGGGTTAACAAATGTCCCAGCTACATTCATGAACTTAATGGGCAGTGTGTTCAGGGATTTATTAGACAAGTTTGTGTTGGTGTTTTTGGATGATATTCTGATAGACTCCAAAGACGAGGGAGAACACCTTCAACATTTGCATTTTTTTCTACAATGGCTAAGAGAAAATAAACTCTACGATAAACTATCCAAGTGCTCATTTTTCCAAAAATAAGTACAGTACATAGGGCATATTATATTTGTAGATGGAATTACGGTAGATTTGGCTAAGATTAAGACCATTTTGGAATGGCCATAGCCAAAAAATGTGCATGAAGTCCAAATTTTCATGGGGTTGGTCGGATATTATAGAAAATTTGTGGCTAATTTCTCTAAAATAGCATGTCCCATCATATCTCTTCAGAGAAAAGGGAAAATATTTGTTTGGATAGAATAGTGTCAGGAGGCTTTTGAAATCCTAAAAGAAAAGCTTACAACACCACTCGTACTACAAGTACCAGATCCAAAAGGACATTTTGTGGTCACCACAGATGCGTCAAGAGAAGGGTTGGGTGGTGTACTCATGCAAGATGGAAAATTCATTGCCTATGAATCCCTGAAATTGAAAAATTACAAACAAAACTATGCTCCTGATGATCTTGAATTAGTTGTAATAGTGCATGCGCTGCAAGTATGGAGGCATTACTTGTTGGGAAAACCCTTTGAATTGAGATATGAATTCTCAGCAAAGAAGATGGCTTGAGATAATATCAAATTACGACTTTGAAATTAGCTACATTAAAGGGAAAGAGAAGTGAGTGGTAGATGCCCTTAGTAGAAGGAGGCATATATTCTCTATGTTGAATGTTCAAAAAAACTTTCGAAATCAAGTGCTCATGTACTCAGAAGGGGATGAATACTATAAATAGGTTAAATAGGCCTTATCAAAAGACTTTGAAGATCATAGATATGATGGTTTTCAGTTTGATGCTAATGAGGTGCTTAGGTACAAGGGAAGGATGTACATTCCTGACTCAGGGGAGTTAAGGAAGGTAGTTCTGCAAGAGGCTCATAATGCGCCCTATTCCAAACATCTAGGAGTAACAAAAATTGTGGTAGATATTAGACCATTGTACTTTTAGAAAGGGATGCCACAAAATATGTGGTGAAGTGTTTAGAATGCCAAAGATTCAATTGAACATCAACATCTGGCAGGGTTGCTATATCCACACGAGATTCCCAAGTAGAAGTGGCAAGTAATTAGTATGGATTTTGTGAAGGGACTTCCATGTCCAGAAATAGGCACAACACAATTTTGGTGGTGGTGGATAAGCTTATTAAGGTGGCACATTTTATTCTAGGAAACCTAATAGATGGGGTACCCATTATAGCAAGGAAATTTGTGCAAGAAATTTTCAAGTTGCATGGAGTTCCAAAGAAGATTATTTCTGACAAGGACGCCAAAATGACCTCCAGATTCTGGAAAACACTTTTCACATCTCTTGGAACCCAGCTAAATATAAGCTCAGCATATCACCCTAAGATAGATGGTTAGACGGAAAGGGTTAACCAAGTCCTGGAAAACCTTATGAGAGTTTACTACATGGATCAACAATACAAGTGGGAAGATTATCTTTCACTTGTAGAATTTTCTTACAATAATACATATCATTCAACCATTAAGATGGCACCATTTGAGGCATTATATAGGCATAAGTGCCACACTCCTATAAGCTAGGATAGGCTAGAAGATAGGATTAGCCTTGGCCCCAAAATGCTCTCAGAGATGGAAGAACATATCAAGGTGATCAAAAAAATATTGGTAGAAGCCAATGACAGGAAAAAGAGCTATGCAGATGCCAAAACAACTCGTAGACGGTTCTCAGCTAGGGACAAGGTTTTGTTAAGGATCAAACCACAAAAAAGTGCCATTAGATTTAGAAAGTCCACAAATTTAGCACCATGTTATGTTGGATCTTTTGAGGTTCTTGAGGAAGTTAATCCAGTGGCCTATCAGATTGCTCTACCGTCAATCTTGTCTAGAATGCATGATGTCTTTCATGTTTCATTCTTAAAAAAATATATTCCTGGCATTAATCATGTGATTGATTGGAATGCTTTGCTGGTGTAAGATCCAGGAGTGGTAACGATAGAGCCCCTCAAGGTGCTCGAAATGTGTAAGATTTTTTTGCGCAACCAAAAAGTTACCCAGTGCAAGGTCCAATGGGACCAATACACTGAGGACAGTGCCACCTGGGAAGATTTCTAGGATATTAAACAAAGATTTCCTCATCTCTTGGAGGATTATGAGATTACTCTTTAATTCATATATATTAACTTGTTTTTTTTAGAGACTAAACATCATCAAGGATGATGAATCTTAAGATGGGAGAGATGTTACATCCCACCCTAGATGCTTAAAAATAGTTTTAATTTTTATAAATAAGGAAAATGAATGATGCAAATTTTGAATGAATATTACAAGAAATGTTGAGATCCTTTTTGATTGACTTTTGTTAGAGCAATAAGGAAATTATTCCATTACGATATGAGCTATGGTTTATTTCAGTAGGAATAAATTGTGTTTATGATTCCCTAGAAATAGAAGAGCTGGTAAAAGAAGTTTTTTTTTATCAAATGTATAGATAGAGAATATGCAATAGTGATTATATGATATTTGGATGTCAGACTAACTTCCTCTTGTTTGGAGTATTGATGTAGGGTAACACGTACCTCAATCATCAAGGAGGGAAAGCATCATCTGAGTAGAGAGGTAGTGTTGGGATGATCTGGAAAACACCATCTGAGTCGGGACTAGGCCAAAAGGATCTAGGAACCCTAGAAGAGTGTAATAGGAGTCTTAATTTGAGGTAAGTCTTATGTGTGATCTTTTTGGGCGTGGTCTTTTCGTAAGTGGAATTAGGGTTTCTATACCAATTTTCTACTTCCTTACCATCAAAAATTAAGCTAAGCAAGCATATATGCACATGTAGGAAGAACTTACATGCATCACTGCAAGTATGCACAAATGGACGCAGGTGCATGATGGCAAGCGAATTTACATGCTTGCGATCATGCATATGTGCATACACATACTGACGTAATCAGGCCAATACATATGTATTAACAACTACTCAGTTTAATTTATTTCCTTTTCTGATGGTAAAACCCATTTTAACACTTTGAATTCATCAGTAAGGTATTACTACCTTTTTGAGTCAGATATCAACACTAATTGGCCATATAAAATATATACTGCCAATATTTGTATTTCTACAGGTAGAGTATAATGATGATTCATGATTGCTAATAAATTAATAAATATTGCCTGCAGGCATTTCTTTAAATACTTGAATACTCACTAAAGGTTTGAAAGACCAACAATTTAAATATATAAGTATCTAAGAGATTATATATATATATAAATATATTTTTAAAAGATATTTTATTAAAGCCAAAGAGAAGAAATTTATATTAGGCTTGCCGCCAAATTGATGGTGATAAAAGATTTAAATATTTAAAATGATATAAAACCCACACATTTGTGATGAAGAGGTGGGGCCATCTTGAGTTGGTGAAATGTGTTAAAACTAAATTTGAGTGGGGCCATATTGAATTTGTTAAAACTAAATTTGCCACTTTCCTTGGGTGTATGGCTAAAATATTGCAAATGGTTCCTTGTTAATAGCAACAAAGGTGGCACAACTTTTAGGAAGAATCTTGTTGGAATAATTTGCCACATGAGAACTCATCACTTGGTTTCATTCTTTTTATACAAGTTCAACCCCCCTTTATGTGTTGGGGGAGTTGGAGAAAATCAAGGAAGTGGTTACTATAACCTCCTAGTAATCAATCGACATGTTGGAGTTGGCATTCTTTTTCAAAAAAAATGGAGATTATTTTTCAAGAAGGATTGGATGGTTTTATTTTGGGGAAGAGAATAGTAGATGCTAGGAATAGGAGAACTATCTTGGGCCACAAATTTATCTTAAAAGAGGAAGAAGGTAGGCATTAGCAACAAGGGCTAGGGTTGAGCTAGAGAAACTTGAAGTTTCTTGCATTCACATTTTCTCACTGCCAGATTATTTAGTTTCAGAAGTTCATTGCAGGCACGTTCTACTCTTTTTTAGTATATTTTTTATGAGAGTTAAGTTCTTTCTTGCATGAAGATAATCCAAGAGATTATTGCAAAATATTATTTCATTTTTCATAAATCAAATATAGTTTTTCTTGTTTGTAAGTTGTTCTATACAATATGGATATAGTGTGCTTGAAGTATCAAGATTGTCTATTATGGAATTGATAGATAGAATCATTAGCTACAGCTTCTTAGCACCCAAACCAACTTAATGGTTATTCTGAAATAATCATCTGAAGGCTAAACCTGTAGCATGCATTTTGATTTGCCATTTTTTTCCTAGCAAGAAATTATAGGAAGTCGGGAAGGTTAGTATGGAACTTAACCAAAAGAAAAAGATATTAAAAAGAATGGAAAAAATTAAATCTACAAGAATGAACATGCAAATATTAAGACAATAAAAGAAATAAATTTTTAGATAGAGAAAACCGTATTGTTTTGCTTCAAGAAGAAAGAAATAACTTATGGTTTTGTTACTTGTTGCTAAGTACCTAAACATGCATGCCAATTAGATGGCCAATTGATAGAGTATTGAGAAGATTTCTTTCTTTGTTTTACTTGATGTGAAAACCCTGATGGATGTTGTACTAGAAGTATTTATTCCAAGTTTAACTATCAACTATGGGAGTCATGAAGGGTTTCATAAAAACCCTAGTTTCATATATATTGGTCATATGTGGCAGGTAGCCAGGTAAGAGTGTGTATTATTGGGAAAACCTAAAATAGGTCAAGGAAGTTTACCCTAGGATAGGTGTCCTTTGTAAGAGTAAAGGGTGGAGATGAAATCTCTTGAATGCCCTAGGTTAGAAGACTTGTCCAAGTCAAGAAAGGTGGGTGATTTTATACGAAAGTACAAAACTATGGCAATAATAGGTGTAGGTTCCACTAACTGCACTTTAGTACTCAAAACAACCCAAATACCTAACTAACCAGAGTTGCCAACTTAGTATGAAGGTATCCTCATTAGCATGGAAAAGTTATATAGGTAGGGTTTACCACTAGAGCTCAGATGGTAGTTCTAGAGGATTTCCAACATTTCCTTCAAAAGAAGGAAAGGGCCACTTCCAATTAGGAAGGTGTATGGGGGACCTCACTAGTCCATGGTTGGTGGAAAATCACTTGAATCATGCTTTCCCTCTCATGCAGATGGCGATCCAAGTCTTGGAAGACGTGGTATCTAGATGAGGACTTATAATCTCTTACTTATGTATCTCTTGTTGTAATACTTAAATAGATGAATTCAATATATGCTCATGTTATTGTAATATGTTCAATAGAATGTTATCTTAAATGTTACATGAGCAGTTAAGTGGTTAGTACCTTACTATGTTTCTTTTCAAAAAAAATCTTTAGCTTAAATGTATCATCTTATTTGTTTTAAGTTGTTCAATGAAACCAGGATGTTACAAAAAGAAACAGTCAACTACCAATTATTAAGAGCAAGAATCCATTGAATTTCATAGGAGATGAGTCGGCTTAAGTTGATAAATACGTTTGACAAAGTCTCCAACATATGTAAATACCATAGCAAATACGTTTACTAAGTCAAAGATGATATTTACTAAGGAATCAACTAAGTCCATCGACATCAATAACAACTCAAAATGGAATATAAGTGTTTCATATTGTGTGGTAGAAAGAGTGAGAATCAGCTTCACCAAAATAGTCATAAGCTATTTTAACAGCCTCTTAAAACATAGTTAAAAGTGATAATAATCGACCTCCAAAATCATAGTCTTTATTGACTATAATCAGCGTTTATAAATCGGCTTCTATAAAAGTAAGTGAGTCAATTTCTATTAGAAAATATTATTTGTTAAATATATATTATTATATATAATATATTATATACATATATATATTTAAATACCATCATGTATTTATATATATATATAGCTGTTAATGTATATATTTACATATATTTATATATCATAAGCCAATAATGTAAGCATGCATTCGATATATATATATATATATATATAAGATTACAAGAAAGATAATATATAATAAACACATTATATTGAATATATAAATATATATGTATGTATGTATATGCCTCTGTGTACACGTATATGTAGGTATATCTATATCGATGCATTAGTATGAGTGTGTCCATCTGCCAATGTACATGTGTATCGATGTACATATACATATGGATACGTGTATATACTATACATATATATATGTTCACATCTGATTCACATAGCCATTCATAATTACCAACATATTGATAAGTGTCTACGTGTGGTACATCTATACATGTGTATATACATGTCGTTAGATCCCATTGACATGTATGTGCATATATATATATATATATACACACACACACATACTCCACGTACATCCCACTTGTCAATATAATTGTAAAAGTTCAAGAAAGATCTCAAAAGCTCAAAAGATAAGCATCACCAAATAATGCATGCAATAGTAAACAAGACTCTCAAATGTAGACATATTAGCTAAAGATGACTTACCAACTACCCATAAACTAACTCAACTCAATCATTCTAATGTGGTGTGTGTATATGCTCAGATAGTTTACTTTTACCGGTTACCTGACCAAGATCTTCTACTGAGTGATATATCCCCTCCGCCTGAAGGAATGGACCACATACCTGCATCCACTAACACACATACACGACAATCAATTTTTCACAACATATGCAGTATATATAAACGTCTCCAAAGTTAGAATAATAATTCAATAACCATCCATTCACATATATGCAGTATTTCCCATTGAAATAACATCAACTGAGATAACATCAAATGAGATAACATTCATATTGATAAAAAGGTACAAGCATAATTTATTCATCTCTAGAATTCACATTACATTCATATTTACCCTATGTAGTAATAGTAAATAGTAACTACACATGTGGGGTGTAAGATCCTAGCTAAACTCTTTCCTAGGTCATTAAAATAAATGGCCTTGGAATGGTTTTGCTCATTGCTTAATAATTTGATACATTCATTCAATAAACTTGTTGATGCATTCTTACAACATTTCCAAGCAAGCAAAGGTCATCAAATCGCATTAATTGATTTATTGAGATGTAAACAAGGAAAGAATTAAAAGATAACAAAATTCATAGACAATATCAGTTACTCTACTCAAAAATTAATTACACTCTTCCTGACGTTGATGTTCAAAGAGTGTTCATGGGAAATTTGCAACTCGACATTAGGGATAAGATCTTGTTAATGAAATATCCATCTTTTACACATTTATGTACGAATATTTGTGATTATCAAAACTCGATTAGTCAGTATGAAGAAGCATCTTCATCAATTCCCACTGAGCGATTTGAATCCATACCCCAAAACAACTATCAACCATTCAAGAAGAAAAAGAAAAACTTTATCAAGATAAGCCCACCTCAAACAACCAATCACATTGAGCCACAAGTTGTAGCCAAAGTTCAACTCCCTATCAATTTAGGCCAAGGGATAGATAATTTACCCAAATGCTTGATTCCCTTCATTCAATCATGTTACAAATTTTGAGAAAAAACTTAATCCAATTGCCTTTGATTAGACCTATGGATACAACAAAACCATTATGCCAAAAATTAAACCCAAAAGCCTTTTGTCAATATCATTGTACACATTAATATGATACAAAATGATGGATGCATCTTAAACATCAAGTGTAAGAAATCATTGATTCTAATCATGTCCATTTGGTTGATGTTACTTAAAAAAAGGAAATAAATTTGTTGCCCTACTAAATCAAAACACATAAATTTTCACAAATCCAATGTCAAATCTATTGGTGTACGAATTTTTCACTTCATCTAATACTCCCTGGCCTGCACAAATGATAACCTCGCCAACAGTTGAGTCACTTGCAATGTTATTTGCAAGTGCTCTCTGCTTATTTTACAAGGTGCAGTTACCTTCAAATAATATGCAATGAATGGGAATACATGGTATGCTTTTAACCTGAAAGCAAAAAAGGAGACTAACATCTACCCATAACCATAAAAATAGATGTGATGATTAAGCTTAAAATAAATAAGGTGCAAATAAATGATGCAAAGCCCACTTATTCCACATTTATGAATATTATTCAAGAAAGGATGAACATCAGATTCACTTTTATGGATGAATTAATCCAAATTCAAAGCCTTAGAAATAACAAAAACATAGCTTTGTGGAACAGAATGAACAATGAAGATTAATTGCAAAGATTCAAAGTTCATTTGTAACAAAAAGAAAACATTAACGAATGCATAGATCATAAATATCTACTTTATTTCTCCAATGCCAAAGCTTGAGTTCAAAGCCTCAACCTCCCTATACAAAAAAACTATGTCGAAAAATCCTCCTGACCTTTTCCCCTTTTTTCTTTCCTCACTTAGAATTTCACCAAAGTTGATATATATAAGAAAGGTAATTGTTTATTTCCAAAAAATAATGGTTCTTGACAATAATCAGTACCAAGAAAAGACTTTGAAATGGAAACAGTTTCATTATACAAAATTTAAGGTTACCCCTACGAATTACAAAAAGATTCCAATCAAAACAAGAAAACTAAACTGCCTAAAGTGTTGGGGTGACTTGTGCAACCAGTTGCATTTCCATTAGAAGGTTGTGCAACTCAGCACGTTCTTCTTCTTCCTCTAGGATGAAAATTACTCGGTGATATTCGACATAGTTGGTTTTCTCCTTCCATGCGCCCGAGCACAATTGGGAGATGATATCAACTTTTTCTTCTTCGGTAAAATTCAAGTCAGGTTGCACAACAAGAACATGCTCTCCATCCCAGATCTCACCACTCGCAGGACTCCCCATTTTGAGAAAAATGCCTTGGTTGACTGAAAGATTGAGCTCAAAAGTACCGCCACCTTCTCCTGTAGACAGGTTTATTTAGTTTCATCGCTAGATAATAATGACCTTTTATCTATTAAAATGTGTTGCCACCTCAGTACATTCACTCCACTATGTTTTCCATCAATGTGTTATTGATTTTATTTCTTGAGAAAAGAGACTTAATATTGAGTTCATGTTTCAAAACGCTTGAAAAGAGATTCTCATGATACGTCATACAAACAATTAAATGCACTGGCGGTGTTTTGAAAACTGATAAATTTGTCAAAGAGTCATAAAATCGAAGAAGAGTAGAACCTTCAAATCACATGTCGGGAGTTTTGAAGTTCTCAAAACCTCCAATATGTCGATCACCTCAAACACCACTGAAGAGGAAAAAATCGGGAAGTTGGGCGGTTATGAAATTCTTGAACCTTGGAGTCGGTGATGCGAGGAGTTTAAGAACTTGTAAGATTCCCAACAATGAAGAGGAATCGAGTGGTCGGGAAATTTAAGAACCTTGGAACTAGAAAATATTTGGTTTGAGATTTCCACAAACTCCCTGCATTAACGAGTCCAATTTTTGCAAGGAAGCTTACTTCTTTAATCCAAAAATAGTTGTCTTCAAGTCAATTGTGAAAATAACTCAAAGGCATCAAGAAGACAAATGTGCTTGGTCACTATATGCATAAATGAAATTTTGATCGGGAAGAGCTCAAATTTTGGGGTAACAAAATCGTGCATCCAACTTTGTGCAAGCTTGTGATGCTAAGAATGATGATACTTGGACAATGATAAGAATGATGATGAGGATGGTATAGACAACATGGTTGCTTTCTTAGATGTTCAAACTCATAAGGTCCAAACCACTTCGTTACCTAACATTTCTTTCACACACATTAATGCATCTATACATGTGCTCGATGGTCCTCTCTATATCGTCGAATGTATCAATGACAAACCTACACAAGGGATACTCATTGATCTCGTGTGCTTAGAAAATGTGATCATTGAGGAATTCATGTATGTGCATGAGCTTTATCAAGATTAATGAACAATTGAAAGCATGGTTAAAAATCATGATGGTTTTGCTCACCCTATGATATGTTCAATCACTCTTCCACTTAAAGTCAGACCAAAAAAATTAGATGTATCATTCTCTATCATCTTGACATCGGGCATGATATGCCATGATGTGTTATTGGTGTGAGAAATCGTGGGTTTGGTGTCTCAATTTCACAAACCTACTGCTGTGATTTTTTCAAATAGCAACTCATAAGGGCTAAAAAAACTTTTAAAAAATCAACAAGACCTTTGAATAAAGAAATCTTCACTTGAAGGCACTTTCTTGACCCAAGAAAATAATAAAATAGTCTCACTCAGTCATAGGAACATTCGAACACAGGTGGTGCATGTGTCATCTTCGTTCAAAGGTACCTTAATTCAAAGAAAAAACCATTAAATGAAGGTGATTGGAAAATTTATTTCCCCTTTCGATTAAAATTTTTGATGTCCCACAAGTGGGACTCACTATTCTAAGTTCACCCTATTTTTTAAAAATTTTCATTGTTTAGTTAATTCAAAATATGTTATATTTAATTATTTGTTCATCTAAAATAAAAGGTCATAAAAAAACACAATATCATAAGTTCATTGAATAGTTGATTGTTCATGAAAAAATATAGATTGAAAAATATTGTATATTGTTTAACATACAAAAGGGGGGTTTAAGATTCTTAGATAATAAAAAGGATAAGTTGATTCAAAGTTTCTTGTGTTTAGTTTATTGTTCATCTAAAACAAAGGCTACTTGAAAAACACAACGATCATAAGTTTCTTGTTTCATTGACTATTTTTCAACAAATTCAGCTTGGGTTCTTCAACTTGGTCAAGACTTGTTTAGATCCTTGAGTTGGAAAACAAACAAGTTTAAATTATTCCATGTTATTTCTATTCATTGATCATTTGATTGTTTTTTATTAAATAAGCAACATTTATAAGGTGTTGTACCCTTTACACTGAAAATCCTCAGGGCCAAAAAGAAGCTAGTTCAAACTAGGAATGAACTAGGAAAAGAAGATAGGCCACACACAGAAACAATTGACAAACAGTTGTCGAACAACAGATAAGGACTAGACAACCCCAAAACCTGAGGAGACTAATCTGACTCCTGAAACCCTAGGCCACGAAGTAGCGACAGATTTTGGGAGTCCTTTCTTCTTTCTCGGCACAACCAACCCGGAAGACTCGGAATCGAAGTCCATTGAGCAAGGTGATAGGAGTGGATCCACAACAACCACCACGAGCAATGAGCCACCACACAATGAGGGAGTCGACAAAGTAGAAGAGGAGACAAGAGCAACTAAAGGATCAATGAAGGCAATCAACAAGGGTCGGGCAGGCTCTGCCTGAACAACAATAGCAATTCGATGCAACAATGGTTCCATGGATGTGATAGTCAAAAGAGGAGCCTGGCAAGACACAGACTCCTTGGATGAATCAGCAAGGTCGCCCTCCTCGGATGAACCATCTAAAGAAGGACAGACCATTGTGAGATGGTCTGTGAGAGCATTTGTTCGCTAGGTAGCAACGCCCTTGTGGTGAGCATGAGGAAAACCAGAGGCCAAATGACCAACGGAGAAACAATGTCTGTACCAAAAAGGGAGGCCCTCATAGTAAAGCAGTTGCTTCCAAGGTTTGTCCTCCAGCAATAAGACCACATCACCATGGAGTGGTTTGGAGATGTTCAAATCAACTAAAATACAAGCTACTATAGTATTGCCAAGCTCCCGAGTTGTAGAGTCCACTAACAAAAAGAATCTGATGGTGTTACCAATAGCTTCATAACATGATTACTCCCAGAACTGGAGAGGTGGATTCGACAGTCGGACACAAACCGGTCTAGTATTCAACGGCTTCGTAAGAGGATTGAAAGAGCGAGACCAAGGTTTGATGGACAACGAATGAATACCCCACATCCACCCCCTATCCAACATATAGTTTTTCTTTGCGGAGGAGGCGAAGGTTGTTAAGAAGAACCCCCTTGCGCTGGGATAGAGCTCAATCTACCTAGAGACAACAGGTTTCCAAGAGACAAAAACCCAGTCATGGAGATCAAGAAGGGAGGGCCACAAGCCATTAAAACTATAGACCACACCCTGTTTCAAATAGTAATCCTCATTTTTAGCAATCTCAGGTCCACATACCACAACAGGGGAAGCACGAGCACAAGGTAAAGGTCGAACCCTTGCCTGAGCAGGAGATCGAGTACCATCCTTAGAAACAGCCTCAACAAAGGACTTCACTTGGCAGTCTAAAGCGGAAGGGATGCCACCAACAACTTGAGTAGGAGGCAACACCACAGAAGGTGCAAAGGGATCAAAAGGACCAACCATCCCCTACAAAGCCACTTCCAAACTAACACGTGCAACATTGTTTTTAAAAAAAAATTCCAGTTGAACAGCTCCTGCCCAACACCATTTTGAACTGATCATTTGATTGTTTATAAAAGAAATGCAAAGTGTTTTTCAACTTGTAAAAGTATTATTTAAGATGTCCAAATAGTTAAAAATATGATTTGTTGATTTACTAAATATTTATCTATTTAGTTGATTAAAAATAAAGAAAATTAGTTATTTGTTCATCTAAAACAAAGGTTGGTTGAAAAACATGATTCTCACCATTTGTTGTGTTTCAATATTTTACAATCACTAATTCTTCACTTTATTGTTGAAAAAATTGCAAGCTTTTGTTAAGGATTCATATACAATAAAAAAGATAATTGTTCTCTTTCCAAACTTACAATTTCTATATTACAAAAATGAGGATTGTTTATATTATGTAACTAAATATTTATTTAGTTACTTGAAACGAGATTCACAATTCCTTAAAACGTGAAAATCTAAATTGTTTAATTTGTTCGTTAAACATTACCCTATTTATGATTCATAAATACAACGATATATATCACAAGGTGTCTAAATTAATTATTTATTTTTCTAGTTGATTCAAATTTTCATGTATTTGTTGATTGCTAAACAAATTAAAAATAAAAATTGGAAAACATTATGTGTTTTGCAACCAACATATGTTTCAAAACATTGAGATTGAAAAACACTATGTAGATTAAAAATAATCAAGTGATTATTAATCCTTCAATTATATAAAAATATTACAAAGAATATAAAGAAAAAAGAAGTGCACCAGAACTAATTATCTTCAAAGATTGTTCCCTTCCAAAACACTTGAGATGTTACCCAAACTTGTATGGGATCATCTATTGCACCTGGACACTCACTCATGTATCCACTCAACACTGTGTGAGGATACAGTGGTTGTTGCCCTGTTGCAAACTCAAATGGCGAGTACTGACTTGATGCACTCTTCTGCATGTTGTAACAAAACTGAGTTGGGTCCAATAAGCCCGGCCAATTGGACTAGTCTGACCAAACAAAGTGCTTGAGATAATCTTCCAATATCCAATTTATCCTTTCAGTCTGCCCATCTGTCTCTGGATGATGATTGGTTGACATTAGCAACTTCGTTCCTATTAGCTTGAACAACTCCTTCCAAAATGCACTGGTGAATCTGGCATCCCTATCACTAATGATACTCAATGGAACACCCCAATTATTTACCACATTTCTGAAAAATTAGTTTGCATCATCCTCTGCCCTACACGGTGCCTTGCACGGAACAAAAATGGCATACTTGGAGAATCTGTCGACCACCACCATTATGTTGCTATACCCATCCACCTCAGGCAATCCTGTTATGAAGTTCGTGCTCACACTTGCCCATGGTCTTACTGGAATAGGTAAGGGCTGCAACAAACCTCCCAGAGGCTTAGTCATAACCTTATCTTGCTGAAAAATGAGGCAACTCTTGACATACTCGTCCACATCTCGCCTCATTTTCGGCCAGTAAAATCCCCTTTCTAGCAGTGTGAGGGTCCTCTTCTGCCCTAGGTGCCCAGCCCAAATGTTGTCATGACACTCATGCAATATTCCCCTCCTCAAATTCTTCCACTTGGGGATGTAGACTCGATCCTAGGTGAAAACCAACATTCCATCTTTTATGTTGAACTTTTGAGTCCTACCCTCTAGTGCTTGTTTATAGAGCTCTATCACCTGAAGATCCATCTCATAGCCCTGCTTGATGGATTCCAATACTTCATCATATAGTGTCACCTTGCTTTCCCCTGGACCTGCTTCTGACACCACTTCCTCCACTACAGCTAACTGAGCCTTCCTACTTAAAGCATTTGCTACAACTTCCATCTTCCCAAGGTTGTAGAGGATCTCAAAATCAAACTCCGCCAAGAACTCTTGCCATCTGGCTTGCTTTGGAGTCAACTTAGCCTATATCTTAAAATACATTGAGGACACATTGTCTGTCTTCACTACAAACTGAGTACCCAAGAGATAATGCCTCCAAGTTCTGAGACAATGGATGATCCCTAGCATTTCCTTCTCATGGACAGGGTATTTCTTATCCCTATCCTTCAACTTTCTAGATTCATAGGCCACTGGATGCCCATCCTACATGAGCACCCCTCCAACAGCATAGTCTAAAGTGACGCTTTGTACCTCAAAAGGCCTTTTGAAATTGGGCAATGCCAGCACAGGTCACATTGTCAACCTCTCCTTCAATGTCTCAAATGTTGCCTGGAACTTGTTCGACCACTTCCATTTCTTATCTTTCTTGAGAAGATCAGTGAGAGGCACAACACATTTAGAGTACCCCTCAACAAAATTTCTATAATAGTTAGCCAGACCCAAGAACTATCTCACCTCGTGAACATTTTGCAGCGGCTCCCAATCCCTAATTGCCCACAACTTCTCTGGATCTGGTCTGATCTTTCCTTTTCCAATGATATGACCCAGAAAGTGCACCTCTTCCTAAGCAAACACACACTTCTCTTTCTTGACAAATAGCTTGTGCTCCCAGAGCAACTCAAAAACTTCTACCAAGTGTTGTTTGTGCTCTTCCATGTTTTTGTTGTAGACCAAGATGTCGTCCAAATACACTACAACAAACTTATCCAAGAATGGTCTAGACACATTGTTCATGAGTGTGCAAAGCACAGCTGGTGCATTGCAAAGCCCAAAGGGCATCACCATGAACTCATATGACCCATACCGAGTCACACATGCAACTTTCTCCTCATCCCCGGGTGCTATCCTCACTTGATAATACCCTTGCTTCAAATCCAGTCTACTGAAAACCCTTGCCCCAAACAAGCAATCGAAGCAATCTGCAATAAGTGGTAGGGGATACTTATTCTTGATGGTCAACTTATTTAGGGCCCTAAAATCCACACATAACCTCAATGTTCCATCCTTCTTTTGAAACAACACTGGCGCCCCATACAGAGAATGGGATGGCTTAATATACCCCGCTTCCAACAGCTCTTCCAACTGCTTCTTAAGTTCAACCATCTCTGGTCCAGACAACCGATATGGTGCCTGGGTTGGAGGCCTTGCCCCTGGTACTAGCTCAATCTTGTGATCTACAACCCGCCTTTGCGGAATTTGTGCCGACAATTTCAATGGCATTACATCCTCGAACTCAGTGGTGATTTCTTCTACTTTTGGTGGGACTGGTGTCTCCTAAACATCATCCATCTCATCCCAACCCCCAAGTAGTGTAGCTAGAAAAATGGGTTCCTCATTCTTCCTCTTCGTCGACTTCTTAAAGCTCAATGTTGAAACCATCTGAGTCTTCCCAGTCTATCTCATATATGTTGTCTTGACCATGCATGTCTAATTTGGATCCAAGAACAAAATTGTCTCCAGGTGAGGAATCACTACAACTCTGCCAATCCTTAGAAATTCCTACCCCAATATCAAATTGAAATCATCCATTTCAATCATCATCAGATCCATGTGGCCCTACCATGCACCCACTCTAACCAATATATTTTTGACAATCCCTATTGCTTTCCTAGATGGTGAGTTGATTGTCTTAAAGGAGCCTGTTCTTGGTTGCACCCTGAGCCCCATCTCAATCACTCTCCTTGATGAGATGTAGTTGTGAGTGGCTCCTGAGTCCACCATTCCAATGGTGCTCTTCCCATTCATATGAACCTCCACATAACACAACTTATTCTTATTTTATGGGTTGGCCACAGTGGTCGTCGGCTGACCTTGTGCACCCAGTGCACACAAATCTCCTTGGATCACACCCATAGTTGAACCTGACTCATCTTTCTCTACATTCTGAGTCTGGGTTTTTGAACTCAATCTATGTCTCTCCGGACAATCCCTAGCCCAATGATTCGGGTTTCCACACACAAAGCACGTACATTGCTTCTTGGGAGTCTTGGACTCCTGATCCTTTGGTCGCGCCAAACTCTTCTTACTATTCTGGGTCTTTTGAGACTCATTCCCAGTTGACTTACTAGCATATGAAGTCTTCCCCGTGGATTTCTCCTTTTCCTTTTCCTTGGACTTACTCTTGTCCTCTCTCGGGGAATACTTATGCTCCTTCTTGCGAGAATTTGACTCGACACTATCCCTCTACAAGTCATTCTTGTAATCTAGTAATCTGTGTGCTGTTGCAACTGCCTCTGGCAAGGTCTGGGTATTTCCACGCCGGAGCTCCTATTGAGCCCACAGTTGCAGACCCCTCATAAACTGAAACAACCTATCTGCCTCAGACATGTCCTTGCTCTCCAACATCAAGGAAGTGAAAGCTTTAATGTAGTCCCTGACCGCTCCACTTTGTCTCAATCCCATGAGTTTCAACCTGGCCTGCTAGGCCGAATTCCTTGGTTTGAACTAATCCTTGAGAGCCTTTTGTAGCTCATCCCGGTTGTCCACCTAAACCACCATCTTGCCAGCCAACTTATCTTCAACCCTAGTCCTCCACCAGATCTTGGCTACTCCTGACAAGAATGTGGCAGCAGTTCTCACCTTTGCTTCATCTGTATAGCCCACTAGAGTGTCCAAATACTACCCCATGTCCCAAAAGAAGTTCTCCAAAACTTTGTCATCCCTTTGTCCGTCGTAGGCTTCTGGGGGTTTGGCCTTGTGCCCTAGTTTCATCACACCCTGTGCAATGACCCCCTTCAAGAATTGGACCTCATCCTCTAGCTTCTTAAAATCAATACCCATGGTAGCCTGCGAGATATGCAGGTCCTTGACCTCATCCTCCAAAATGACTACCTTTTGCTCTAGCTCAATGACTCTATCACGGGTCCTCATTGTACCCCTATCTACGTTGATGTGTCTTCTCGGGTTGCCTTGCTCTCCCTCGGAGCCCGACTCTCCCCCTACAACATCTTTGAAATCCATAGAGCCTGACTGAACAAAAACTCACTTCAAAATTTGTGGTGTTGCTAAACTTGGGGTATCAAGCTCTGCTCTGATACCAACTGTCATGGGGCCAAGCTCCCACGCGGCACCAAAACTCTTTTCTTCACTTGTCCTTGGGACCCAAGTGCTCCAAACTACACCTACCTCCCAAACCACCAAGCTTCAAAACCTGCAGACACCAACTTCCAAAATCCAATGCACAGCAAAACTTAACTAAAGCAATGCAATTATCTACTCAATGCAATGTGATCCAATATTTATAAAAGAGACAATGCATAACACCAGAGATGGGGTAAAGATAGCTTTATTGATTGTGAATGGCCCTTGGCCCGATCTACACTCAATCGCAACAGTGTGTTGCTCACTACCTTGAGTTCTCCCAAGAACCCAATTACAATTCCCACCCCTAGACTTGCACCAACTCTTCGAGTTGCGATCATTGTTGATCTTGCCCCTAGTTGTAGCTCTACACTATGTTTCCAAACCCTGTGACCCCTGATCACAGAGCTCTCATGGCTCCTAGAAGACCTCCCCACACAAGACCCAAGTCCCCCTCCTTGGGAACTCCAAGTCCACACTGCAATGCTTGTAGTCTCTGCCTCACACTTTGAACACAACACCACTCCTCACTGCACCATCCTCACTATCACACCTTGATCACCATTGCACTTTGCTCTGCTCAATGATCGCCTTTGTGCCTCCTTGGGTTGCCCCACCATGACACTTCGCTGGAGAAAAAGAATTCGTTGTAGAACGCAAGTTGCTTGCGGGTGGGGTACTCTCATTCCCCCATAATAGTTTTTCGTCCAAATCCCAGATCTCTGAAGGATGTGACACTATTTCCGCCTACGTCCCCAATTTCTAACTTTCGGCTTTTGGCTTGGGGAACCCACTGTTGCTTTTGGATCCCCTTTCACTTAGCCTTAGGAAACCATCACAACACTTACGCATGGAGGAATCCAACATCCCCTCAGCATTATGACAGCACCCCATTTTGGTTCCTCAAGGGACTTGGTCGCAACATTCTACCTGGCTCTGGCCCAGATCAGAACCTTGATGCAACTCAAATGCAACCCTTGGCTCACCCCGCATTTGCACGGATATGGGCGAGCTCCCTAAGCCCAACCCTGGAATCACCCTTATGCATTCCCAGAATGCCTCCATGGAGCTGACTTGCCTCTTAGGATTTGACATTCCCTTACATCCTCCCCTACTCTAAATCTGGCGACGTCCCCGACGTCGGCAACACTGTCCCTGACACTGTTGCGGAGGTACCCAACTCTGCTTGAGTACTTAGAAGGGTGTGGTGGAGTCCTTCTCCAAGAACTCCAACACCTTGTCCTCGTATTTCCACAAACTCTCAGCTCTTTCCCAAGATGCCTCATCTCTGGATTGGCCCTGCCAATGAACTAAGAACTCCTTTCGTTTCTTGTTTCCAAATCCCCTCTCCTTGACAACAATCACTTTGTGTACCTCCAAGCCTCTCCAAGCCTGGCTTGTCCAAGACATTTGTTGGTCCCCTTGTTGGTACATTCTTGTTGTTGTCCTGCTTATCTTCATGATACAGACGGCGCTGACTGACATGGAAAACATCATGGACTCTCATGTGATCTAGCAACTTTAGTTTATAAGCAACCTTACCGACTCTCTGTGTCACTTGGTAAGGCCCATCGAACCTTCGAGCCAATGCTTGACTCAACCCCCTAGGCGGCCTAAACTGAATCGGATCCATCTTCAAGAAGACCCTATCACCAACCTTAAATTCCACATAGGAATGAGTAAAATTGCATCTATTCACGGATGAACAGTTGTTGCTTGTTCATACCATCAATTAGTAATGTAGAAAGTGGTGGATATATTAAATAGGAAGTTGCAACAAAAGTGACACGAGTATAACTCTTTTTACATGGAAATAGTGACAAACATATTCAATAGCAAGCAACAACATATGTTGACTTGCTACTCAATATATTTACCCCATTCATCCTTTTCTTTTTTATTTATCATTAAAGTGAAAAGCTACTCAATATATTTGCCCCATTCATCCATTTCTTTTTTATTTATCATTAAAGTGAAAAAAAATGAATATTACAAAAGTATTTGATTAAAGCTAATTGTATCTTACTATAATCGTCCATATAAGACATAAAAATATGTAAAACAAATGTCTTAGACATAGCCCATAAATAGACATAATGTGGTGCTTAGCCCTCACAAATGTGGAGCATATAAAAACATATAAAACAAATATCTTAGACATGCCCATAGGTAGGGTTAGTGTGGTGCTTAGCCCTCCAGAATGTGGGGTATATAAAAACATACAAAACGAATGTCTTAGGCATTCTAGAAATTGTTATGCCTTTCATGCCTACAAACAAGAAAGTCCCAATCTTGTCCCTTTTGTGTAGTTGACAAACAGGTTTCCCCTGCCTATTAGGGTGTCGGCTCAATTATAATGGTTTTGTCGGTTCTGTGGCCTAATATTTGTCTATGTCCCTACTGTCGCTTTTATATAAAGTGTTTTTCCTACCATGTTTGCTTGACTAAATTGTGTATGATGGATTTTTAGTGGTAATCTACAGTGATTGATTTACATGACCATCTATGTGGCCCATTTGCTTATACTTGCAGTTGATGTATCTGTTTTGTTTGCAGTTGATGTATCTGCTTTTTTTGTGGACATCTATGGCACATTTGCTTATACCCTTCTATTGATTTATCCGCTTTGTATGTATCCTGACCTATCGCTTTCACCGTTTTTGAGTTCAGTTTCAAAGCATGTACTCCAGGCAAGTTTGACTTTGCTTGCTAAATTTGGTAATGGAGCCAAGAACTCCTCAGATTGGCACATTTTTATTGCTGAAGTTTATCAGGAAATCAACAGCCCTTTAATATATAACTTTAAACGTTTCCATTATAGGCATTAAATTAGTGAAACAAGGTAATAATGATCTGACAAAGATATACCAGGTCTGAAAATAGGAGAGGAGATTCAGTTGATATCATAAGTACCCTTGTAATCAATAAACAAGACTTAGTATGAGATACATACAATCTCTCTGAATTGCAGTAAGTAATATCCCTTAAGCTCTTTGTGAGAATTACGATGTTACATGTTAGCTTCTTTAATGAATAACTTCCTTCATCCCTGAGCAAATTTGGAGTTCTGAATAAATTTGACCTAAATTTAAAAGATCGGTAAAGAAAATACTACCAATACGTAACTTTTGGCCTTTCGGCGTTTTGGGAAGCATAATTTCTAATACTTCAGGCCTTTCGGCGTTTTCCACAACTTATGTAATTTGTAATAGCTACTCGGTAAATTATACAAAACAAACAAATAGTAAATTGTAAATGGAAGTTCGCATTATAAAGAAGATAACAAAGTAAAAAATTGACTTCCGTGTACATGTTTATCTCTAGCAATATAAGTAGTTTTAGTCATGTCAAAACTCCAATAAATATTAGTATAGTAGATACAATAAAGCATGTCGTTCAATCCAAGAATGAACTTCACAATATATTTAAGGTTTCAGTGAGTATTTGAAAATATTACAGTATTATTAACAAAATGACGAGAAAAATTAATGTCTTTTCTGTTTAGGTGTTTTCCCCTGAGTTGGGTCTGTTGTGTTCCTCACAAGGACTTCCCTTTAAGCTCTGAGCCAACCAAATGGCTGTCTCTCTTGGAGAAACCTTTTCCTTTCCAAAAGGATTTAGTACTCCTGCAAGCTCTTCTAGTCGATGTTGCTGAAGTAACTGTGCACAGAGCTCTAGCAAAGCTTCAAGGGCATCTGCCCTTTGGCGATAGGACCGAACATCAAGTCCCTTTATACAGTTCTCTTCTTCTTTACAAGAGCCATTTTGTGAATTTTGTTGTAATACATGGCCAGTGACAGTAGATACTGAAGGCACAGCTAGTACTTCTAAGCCATCCCTTTTTAAATCTAGCAAAGGCTCAATGTCCATATTTTGCACATCCACTCCTCCTGTCTGCACCCCTGACTGCTCACTGCCAACTTGAAATGTACTATGACGGATAACATGTATGATATTATTGAACGAAGGTTGGACATGTATAGGAAGTTTCTCATTTATCTGGATGGTTCCTTTTTCCTGAGTTCTGTCATCATTTCTGTTCTCTTGATCAGTTGTACCCAAATTTTTATTGTGACTTGTAACAGTTAAACAACTTGCAACATCAGAATCTTCCCTTATCAAAGATGACAGGCAGGACTGGTTATCTTTTTCGCAGCAAGAAAGAGGAAAGTCAGAATGCCCAAGATGAGTCTGTGACCTTAACCTTTTCTCTTCCTCAACTGCAAACCTGTCATTATCAGCTGACCTAGACTCAGATAATGGAAATGATGATACACTGATCTCTGGTGGAGTTGCATCCAACCTTGGAACATTTACAGAAACATCAAAGGACTGGTTATTTCCTTTTGTTTGAATTTGGTTTGGGTCCACTTGTAGAGTCTGCTTATCAGATACTACATTTAAAGGTCCCAACATGTTTTTCATTTCACCCCCATTGGTTGCACACATCTTTTGTTTCACTGTCAAAGAACTACCAGTGGAATTTATCTTCTGGACATCAAAACATACCTCAACATTTCCATTGGCACCGGAGCTCCAAGGTTTTCTAGTAGGGATTGCATGCTGTTGACCATCAGGAAATGATTGTTCAGAGGATAAATTGGATGCTTCAACTGATCTCTCATCTTGTACAACTTGTATAGAAGTGTCCATAGAGATGATCCCTTTGACGTAAGGAGATGCATTAGAATTTGCAATGCTGACCAATGAAGACTGCCCCAACCCTTCCCCAAACTTAGGAGATCTGTTGCTATTTTCTGCTGATTGTATACAGGTATCTGGAAAGCTCTGTGATACAGATATTGCTTTATCATCCATGTTTGTGTCTAAAGAGTATGACTGCAGTGGAATATTATGAATTTCTTGAAGACAAGAAATGTTTTCTCCCCATGTCTGGACAAAAGCGTCACTTGAAGTTCTTTCTAAACAAGTAACAACATCAGTAGCTGAAGCAACTTCTACAGTTGGAGAAGATACTTGAAATGATTTATCTGTCTGCAAAGATACACCATTTGGTTTTACTTCTTTTACAGCATATACTGCTTCAGCCTTTGCATTGCTATCTGAAGGACACAAGTTGATCGGAGTTTCCTTCTTGTCAGGATAGACTATACGTTCTTCCTCTGTCTGTATGGAGATATCACTATGGAATATTCTTTGTGAGCCGGGTATTGCAGGTGAATCTGCAGTGTTGATGCAAGAAGAAGATTGTGCAGACACATGCTGGCTCTCTGAATTGGATGGAACAAATCCACTTATTGAAGTGACTGAAAAGCTGTTATCACCTAATACAGTTTGAGTTGTACTGTGAAGCATATGATCTTCTTCCTTTGTTTGGGTATAGGCATCTTTAGATGCTAGCTTATGTAAATGAGGAATTAACTTATCACTTGCAACAAGAACTGGACGATGGGAATCATTTGACATTACCTGTGCTTCAGCTGGATGTGATATACCTTCTAGTGCTGTGCAAACTTGTAGATCATTTGGTGTTATAGAGACACCACTACCCACAGCTCTTTGTGAAGCAGGGATGGATTGGCCATTCTTATCTGTGCTTAGAGAAGAAGATAGTGTTGATGCATCTGGAATTTCAGAAGGTAGTAACTTACATTCTGGTCTCACCTCTATGCAAATTTCATCTGCAAACTTCATTTCATCAACAAGATTTATTGCTAAATCTTTTCTGGTAGGAGGGTAAGATTGATTAGACAAACTCTGGCCTTCATGTTGTTGTTCAGAAGATTTTTCCTCCTCAAGGAATTCCTTCTCACATTTGTTAGATGTTGTATCATTGTTGGGTGAATGAGAGGAAGGATCAGAACCACAAGCTCCCGCTGGTGGTGAATTCCTTAATGAACCTGAGGGTTTGGAAGGGGGAGGAGGTAAAGATTTTCTGGATGAAGTTGCAGAGGGTGAAGTACGTGACCTTGGCTTGCATGCCTTTGCTCGATCTTCCACAGCCTGCTTCATGTGTGTAGCTGGTGGTGTCCCTTCATGTCTAGGTTTAGTTCTTGGTGAAGATTCAGTGACAGGCAACTGCATCCAAAAAATTATTTGCAGTTAAATTTATAAATTGTATACGATTTGCAGTTAACTTTATAAATTGAATGCCATAAAGAGATAAGCACAGTCCACTCTGAAATTGTAAGTCTTGTAAATCAAGGAAGAATATAAGTAGGATAACCCACAGGGTGTTTTGGAGGAGATGCTGGTGGTGGTATTTTGGACACGTGAGACTTTGCTTTTGGTGTATTTCCACCTTTGAATGTATTTCCAGCTGGGCTGCCTGAAGCAGCTACTCGGCTCACTCTACCTTTTGGTGTGGATGTTTTTTTGGTCTCTTCACTCAAATTCACAGCAACATCTTTTTCATCCTTAGGCTGCCTGTCAAATTTTGGTTTCTTCTCATCTGTGGTTGGTAATGGAGATGATTTAAATCCATTTTCTTCAGGAATGATGTTTTCCGTGGGACTAGGTACTTCAACTATTCCCTGTCCTGAGCTATCAGAAGGCCATGATTGGCCAACATCTTCCACAAAACCATTTAGATTATCTTTGGATAACATATCTCTACCACTTCCTCCATACTCACAGACCACACTTTGGCTTCCTTTCCCAATAGAAGTGAAGCTATCCCTATCAGCACTTGAATGGCTACTGTTCTGACTTTCTTCCATTTCCTGAACATCATGCACTTTACTAATCCGTCTAGATGGTGAAGCACAAACCGTGAAATTAGTTTGTGCACGACACTGAGAGATATATGGTAGCAAAAACGGATCACTCAATAGTTCGGCAGCCTGGGTTATATATATACATTTATGACTTATATTAGTGCAAAGATAAAACTAAAAGTTCAAGATTCCAGAAAATTATATGTAGTATCTATTACAGAGATAACAAAATTGAAGCCAGACACTTAACAGTTGGCCGATGCTCTGGGTTCTTTCTCAGCATGCATTTGATCAGACGTTTCCTGTTGTCCATGTTAAACCATGAATTAGAAGTTAAATCCAACAAATTGCTTGGTCTAGCATTTAAAATTGTTTGCCAGATTTATATTTTTTAGTGCCCACTTAAAATCATGTGTTGATGCAGATGGAAACCCAATGGCTAAACAGCAGTTTCTAACCCTGCACTAAGCTAAAGTTATAATTAGAAACATTTATCATATCATACCAAGGCTACAAAATACTAAGAAAGCTCCAAAAGAGAGATTACTTGCCAATATAGTATTTGTTATTTAGTCCATTTAGTAACATTTTCCAGTAACGCAGTCTATAACATGAAAATGAATTGGAACTTACAAGGGAGAAGAATACATGCTAGGCAATGGACCAATAGCTGAACGATTTATCTTGCTTATAAGTCCTGCCATATCCTAAAAAACCCAAAATAAGACATTGTAAGGCCATTATTAAAAACTAGAACTTTAATTGCAGAATCAGTGAGCAGAGTACACAAGCTATTACCTCAACATTCAACAAGCTAAAATCATATAATCTTGACACAAATATGTCAGTGATGCATTTCAGTTACTTTCCAAAATTCCAGGTATTCACACAAAAATATCATCCCAAAAGACAATTTGCAGCTAAAATTTCAGCCCCCTTGATCACTTACATACTCCAATTTTACATAAAAGAATCTTAAGGACATGACCCTATACAGAGATAGCTTACAAATGCTCTGAATGCAGGTCGATGAGCAGTCATCTCAAACATACAGCAACCTGAACAAAAATAAACTTGTTAAGATGTAAGTAACAGAATTGTTGAGCATTTATCGAAGGACAAAAAACACAAAGATTCTGCAGTCTAGAGAACTAAACAGAATAAACAAGTAAACAACACACCTAACGACCAAATATCTGATTTGAAGCCATAAGGAATATCTGCAAGTAGTTCAGGACACATGTAATTTGGCGTGCCAACAACCTGGGTGGTCAAACTATTAGTCCGAAGTTTATCAAATCAGAAAAATAATGCTTCATATCAATATGTATATAAGCTTTACTGTAGCTTCTTACATTTAATATAAGGAATTGTCAAGTTAGATAAATCTGCCTTCATTTCTATTTTTAAGGACAGAATATTAAATGAATATCAAGAATGGTGTTATAATACTTTTTCTGACTAAACACCAGTTGATATCGGTTTGAATTCTTGAGTTTAAGGAGGCGCAGCTCTCCAGTAACCAGACAGTTATGTCCAGATTGTTTGAAACTGTGCATTCTTTTACTAAGAAATTATGTGGCAATTACATGTCTTGAAAAAAACTTGCATTGAAATGTAGGACACAAGGCAAAGTCCATTTCTTGTAGTGAATTTAAAACTGGAAGCTTGATGAATTCATGACTCAAGCATATTAATGATTCTATAATAATGTTTACTTCTAACTTATTTTATCTGAATTTCATATAGAGACGACTCATCCTTTTTGGAAACATTGTGGACACCACCCTTGGTAATAAAGTACCTTCACAAATGAGCATTTTAACATTCTGTAAAACTTGTAATATGAGAAACAGTCTGTCCAGCTTGCCAATTCATGGTAAAAATCATTCAGATAAGTAAAATGTATAATGAGAATACATAACTTTGTACTACTTTTTTACTGTTCGGAATTTTTCTAGAGTTAGTAGAATGGTTTGAGTTTGCAATACCTACAAACAGTAAAATAAAAAATAAATAAGTTGGAAGAAACTATAACTTGGTTTGTGTTTACTTCAAAATTGCACAATGAGCTATCATTTGAGGAGTTATGATAAAACTAACCGAGGAAGTAAGGTCATCTGCTTTGAGCAATTTTGCAAGGCCGAAATCACCTGCACATGATTTAATTATTAGAGGGGAGTCCATCAGTGGAAGAGTATAGCACACTCAACCTCCAAACGTTTGTTAATTCATTTCTTCTGATCTCTTAATGTTGCAAACTTATTGAAGCAAGCAAAGGTCTATAAACCTTTTTATTGTTCTATAGCTTTCAACTTACCAAGACGAACATCCTGCTCCTTTGTCAGAAATATGTTTGAACACTGAACCAAAAGTAATCATAAACAATTAATTAGGGCTCTGTGTGGTCATTGGTCACTAGCAAGTGCTTCAACATATTTGGAATGTTAATATACTAGCTTCTAAACATTATATAGCTTGATGTGATTGCAAGATTACACGCAAAATGTAGTAACAACCCCAAAGTGACAATAATAAAGTATAAACATTTACAAATGAATAGCTGATATACCTTGAGATCTCGATGAAGAACATGATTTGTGTGAAGATAATCCACTGCCAACAACAATTGTGTGAACCATATACACAACCTCTGAGGAAAATACACAACAGAGAATTAACTCAAATTCATATAAATAATTTAATAATCCCAACAGATCCCACTAAAGAGGTAAATTATCTGAGAAAGAACAACTAAAAATGAATTTCCTGTGGATAACTGTTCTTTTGTGTAGAGTCTAGACCTGTAGGCTCTTTATCCTAGTTTAGATTTAATATTTTTATGAAACCAAAGAAATAATATGGTCCATAGACTCCATACTGCATAGTTTCTGTAGAGGAAATTGGATACCACCAAATATATATAGAAAAAGATAAAACTCACATCTTCAGGAAATAGCGTTGCATTTGCTTTCTTAACCAGTTCCGCCCTGTGCTTTCAATCACAAAAATTTTAGATACAAGTTTTCTATTTAACCTTTAAATAACTGTATAAATCAACCATTCAACAAAATTTGGAAGACAATTTAAAACATTAGAGACTGGACTTTTATTTCAAAGAGATTATTTGGCAAAATAAAACCAGCTCTCACATGTCTCCGCCTTCACAATATCCTGTTACAATGCAGACATAACACCCCTGAAACATCAACCAAATTTCAATTCGTTAGAGAACCTCTGGATTATTGTTTGTTCCTACAATATTAATCTTAGTTGCTAATGTTATAGATGCAAATGTGGTTCTGATTATCAGTTTAGGGTTCCATGGCAGAAGGTGGACAATAAAGTTCAAACTACAGCAGTGTCCTAGGAGGTAGAGGCCAACATTGAATGAAGTGAGGAACTCAGCATATTAATATCTTCATCCATTGCTAATTTTCCTGTGATCGATCAATATCACCTATACATACAGTTGAAAGAAATGCATACCTTCTCCACCCAGGCCTCTTTATACTCCACAATATATGGATGTCTAATGCGTGAGATTAAAGCCATCTGCAACCAACCCAAAAGGGCACAGACTTTGTAAGGAAATCATTGCCTATGTGAAAGGATAAGAAACTACAAAAGTGAGAATTACAGATATAACGTGTTGGAAAATGAAATGAAGACCTCTTGATGAGCAGAACGCCTGCATCTGTCTGTTTGACGAGCTAGGCGAATCTTCTTCAGGACATATCTGCAAAATGCCAAAAACAACTTAAGTATTGGTTGGGCCATTTTGAACTGTCATGAAATTGAAAACAAGTACTGTGTTTAAGCACTTCAGGAAGAGAAGAAGCTGAATCTCAAACGATGGAGCATCTTCTGGAAGCCACCCTCTCTAGGGATTTATCTTCAAGGGAGAGCCTGACAAGAAAGAAAATTTCCTCTCCAAATACAGAGCCTTGTTAAGGGAAGTTCCTCTGAAGGATTGCTGAATTTTTGGAATGAAAACTAAGGTCATGCTTTGAAATGAGGACTCTAAACCTGGCTAATTCTCCTAACAGATGGATAGTTTTAATGTAGAGGCATCTCGCTAAGCTTTAGCTAAGAAACATTGCCCATCCTTATCAAGACTCGCTCTTAGCAGGCAGCTGCAGCCGTAAGTATTCATTTATTAAATGCATAAACAACTCTAGTTATAAGATGTGGCATTCAGCTGGATTAAGGATCTGATACACTCATATGCATTTTTTTCCAAGATTCAGGCAGTGATTCGTAAGCAAACATTGTAGTTGAATTGAGATGAACACTTTTCATGTAATAGCATGTACCAATATTATGAAAGAATATGACACCGTCAACCCCTCATCAGCATGGAAGTAAACTAACTGCAAATCGGAGGGATCCACTTAACACAAACACCATTTGGCAATGTTAGTACCCAAGGAGGTGGGGCAATGTCATCACAGAAACTTGTATTCTACAAGGGGTGACTTAGAATCTAAACAGAGAACTCCTCTTAAATTTACAAGATTATTGATGTAGAAAGTTTTCAACAAAGATGTGCAATGATAATGGAATATTTGTAATTAAGAAGGTATAAGACAGACTTCGGACAACAACCGCAAGGCTACAGGATTCATAAAGCACACGAATGCAGAGAAAAGGAAGAGAGAAGTAGTTAACACCGCAACCTAGAGGCTTGCCTATGTTTGCTTCTGCATTGGCAAAAGTATTTGCTCCATAGCGTGCTTAACGTGAATATAACTTTATGTAACACTGCTAGAGTTTTTGAGTAGCACTGCAACCCCTATCTAAGCAGCCCAACGTGACTACGCTCTAGTTTTGACAGCTATAATAATGGCCCTAAGAGAACTATTGCCACTTAGAATACGTTTAACCGGTTAAGCACATCTTAGAGTCCTTGCTAACCATAGCACACTCTAGAAGCCACAGCCTACTGAAACCTTAAAAATATCTTATGAGTTGCCATAGTTCCTAACTTCCCCTAATTAATGACAGCTCCTTCTGGGTGAGAAAAAACATATAAGTTATGTCCTTTAATGAGACTCTGATATTACTGTCGATGGGTATCCAATCCACAAGAGTAAGGTCTTGCTGAATCACTGGCATTGTGCCCTACGAATACCCAACAGCCTCTAGAGTCCAGAGGACATAACTACAACTTTATGAAAAAGAAATAAAACATTAAAAAGACAGGTAGCATTACTTTTTCTTTTCCGTCTTGTGATGGACAAGAATAGCAGCACCAAATGCTCCTCTGCCAATCTGCTCCATCATCTCATACTGCTCCATTGTCTTCAGATCTCCCTGCAACTCCACCCTTCCAAAGTTTCCACACAGGCACCCAGAAAGCAATCACACAAAATGCGGTTCTTTCTTCATATCTGTTATCTGATCTAAAGTTTTTGTAGCACTAAAATCCTCAAAAAAATGTCCATGGAAGTCCATAATATGTCAAACAATCTGCATGTCATTGTCTTCATCATAGCCACTTTCAGATCCCTCCCCAACAAGACCAATTACTCAGCTCCCAATATGTCTTGTGAGAACACAACAGACAAACAACCTGCTCAAACTTTCAACACCCCCCAAACTCATTCAATATCTCTGTACTTGAGACTTTAACAATCGCATTTAATGCTTGACAGGGAATGTGGGTGCCTGTGAATTGATCAATGTATGTTTTGGGGGTTACAGACAGAGCTCCTGCAGGTACACAGGCATGGCTTCTAGTGATGACAGTGTTGATGTGTTCATACTTTGTTGTGAAGCATTCATGTCCCATGTGATATGTGATTTATCTTATTACTTACTTGATTAAAATAGCCCACTTAAGGCCCATTTCCTTAGAAAGCTTTTTAACTTCGTCAGGCCCCACACTCCACCAACCTTGTATTCTACTTCAAGCAATGCATTTGGTGGGGATAAAAGCTACTACATAACCTCTCCTCTCACTGTAACACCCCCCACCATTCCATTAAGAAAATGCAACCTTGATAGCGAGCAGACTTCTAAAAACTCAATATTGTGTTTTTTTCTTTACATTCAACCTCATTCCGCCATTACCATCGACAACAAAATGATCCACAATGAATTCTTTGCAATGAAACAACTTTTCAAGTACTATACCATTTTGATAATCTGGTCTATCCAACTTTCTAGCATCAGGGTAAAAGTCATTACCATCCACACCTTGGTCCATGCTTACGTGTCAGACACCACAATGAATGCCCACGTGGTGACATGTCAATATGTTATTGACTCCAAAGCCGAACTTACAGAATGCTGCTTTGCTTACGTTATAAACATTGTATTTCCATTATTTTCCTGTGGGGCCCATTTGGATATCCGTTCTTAACCCTTGTTTATGTTCTGATTATGCAACTGTGATATATAGCCTTTGAATACTTTTCCCTCTTTTTTAAATCTACATGGGTGGTCTGGGCCATTGAACTTTCACAGAAACATTAAAAATATCGTTGGTATATGATGACTGATACGGAGAATATTGAATGTTCCCTTGTATGCATTAAAAAAGAGGATTAGGTAAGTGTGAGATCATTTTACTGTAGTTAAACTTGCATTTCGCATAGAATTTAGAGATCCCATTACCCCGTGGCGTTCACTAAAAGGAGCTCCAATGACAACAATATAAGGTGTAGGTTCATTCTCAGGGACTTGCAGTGCCTGCACACCGTCAGATATAAAAGTTATTTGAGGCACTGTAGGCAATTCTATCCCATTATAGGTTGGTGAAATGGCATTTTTAATGTTGTCCAGCTAAGAATAATGTACCCTACTGATTCGAATCGCGGAGAGTTAGGAGGTCGGTTTTGAATTTAAAAAGGTTGTTATATTAGATAGTTGAGCTCTTTAAGATTAAATGGTAAATTTGGAGCTTCTCATTGTATATGATGATTGACTAGTTCAAAATTTTAAAATAATTTTTGAGTAAGTTTTAAGTAAAGAATAGATCAGTTTTGGGTTGAGATTTCATGATGGCAATTTAAATGAAATTTTAATTTTGAATTTTTGTCGTGTTTTGTCTTAATTAGTTGTCTCGAGTCTACAATTTGATAAATTTTAGGGTGTCTATTATGAAGAAAAAGGTTGGGAAATGTAGCATAGTTGATTTAAAATAACAAGATAGATAGATAGACATTATTTTTATGCACTCACAACTTTGTGTGACATTGAAATTTTGGATGTCTAGTATGAAGCATCTCTTCTTACAATTCTCAACCTATTCTTGGCATGCCAACATACCTCTTCAATGACAAATACTCACTCAACTAACCACTTTTCCAACCCAACAAAGAAGTGCAATAATAATCATTCTATGGGCACTTAGATCCCTAAATCTTCTAAATTATCAAGTAGCTCTGCCAAAAGGTAAGGTAATTTCATTCAAGCTTCAAGATGATATTATTGAGGTTAACTTTTTATTGCAAAACACTATTATCCTTTTCTTTCTTGAAAGACTCCGATTTGAACAAGATTTTTTTAATAGACTCATACCAACTAGGAACAAAAGTGCTAGGCTATAGAGGTAGTTAGGGGGTTGGTTAGGGGGTAAATATCCATTTGTTGACTTAGGCCATGCCTATTTTTATCAATATGGTTCATGGGTTGTTTGTGAGCAAACGTGTTATGTCTAAGCATGGGATCTTAACTTTTGCCTAAAAGGAATCTCCAAATTGAAACCCTATGTTAGTTGAACTTATGTTCCTAAACTTTGCACTTTGTCATTTTCTACATGACAAGTCTTCATAGTTGGGTAAAGATCTTTGATGCAAGTAGAAAGATGATAAGTAAATTAGTTTGCATGCCCAACCCTAAGTTTGCATTGAGATGGGCCTTACCCAACCTCTTCCAAACATCATTAAGCATGTTAGCTATAATTTGGAATTTGATTACAATAGTAAATACCTTAATAAGTTTAATGCTTATTTCTATTACCATTGAGAGGGACACAGTTGATCGTGAAAAATTTAAGGGAAAACAACAAATAGATGGGCATTCATTTTAAGCACTCATAGCTTTATGTGACACTAGAATCTTAGATTCCTAGTATGAAGCATCTCTCCTTGTAATTCTCAACCCATTCTTCAAACTTGAACATACCTCTTCAATGAAAAATACTCAACCAACCACTTTTCAAACCCAACAAATGAGTATAATGGCAACCATTCTATGGACACCTAGATCCCTAAATCTTTTGAATTCTTGAGTAGCTCTATAAAATATAAGGTCATTTCTTTCAAGCTCTGAGATGATATTATTGAGGCTAAATTTTTATTGCAAAAAACTAGTATTCTTTTCTTTCTTGAAATACTCCCATTTGAACAAGATCTTTTTAATGAACACATACCAACTAGGAACAAAAGGGCTAGGCTATTGAGTCATTTAGGGGGTTGATTAAGGGGTACATATCCTGCACATTTGTTGACTTGGCCCATGCCTATTTTTCTCTTCAATATGACATGGATTATTTGTGAGAAAAAATATTATGTCCGAGCATGGGACCTTAACTTCACCCAAAAGGAATCTCCAAATTGAAATACCCTATGTGGGTTGAACTTATCAAACCTCATGTTTGCATTGAGATGGGCCTTACCCAACATCTTCTAAACACCATTAAAATTGTTGGCTCTAATTTAGAATTTAATTAATAGGTTAAGTAACTTGATAATTTTAATGCTTATTTGTATAGTCATTGAGAGGGGCACAATTGATAGTGAAAATTTTAAGGGAACAAGACAAATAGATAAACAATCCTTTTAGCTCTCACAACTTTGTGTGACACTAAAACCTTAGATGCCTAGTATGGAGCATCTCTCCTTGTAATTCACAACCCATTCTTCATGCCCTGACATACCTCTTCAATGAAAAATACTCACTTAACCAACCACTTTTCCAACCCAACAAAGGAGCACAATGACAACCATTCTATGGATACCCAGATCCCTAAATCTTTTAAATTCTCAAGTAGCTCTACAAAAGGTAAGGACATTTCATTCAAGATCTAAGATGATATTATTGAGGTTAACTTTTTTATTGCAAGACTATTATCCTTTTCTTTCTTGAAAGACTCCCATTTGAACAAGATTTTTTTAATGGATTCATACCAACTAGGGACAAAAGGGCTAGGTTATTGAGTCATCAAGGGGTTGATTAAGGGGTACACATCCTACACATTCATTGACTTAGGCCATGCCTATTTTGTTCTTCAATATGGCTCATGAATTATTTGTGAGAAAACATGTTATGTCCAAGCATGGGACCTTAACTTTCACCCAAAAGGAATCTTGAAATTGAAATACCCCATACAAGTTGAACTTATGTTCCTAAACTTTGCATTTCATCATTTTCTACATGACTCATCTTCATAGTTGGGTAACGTTCTTTGGTGAACATAGAAATATGATAAGTGGATTAACTTTCATGTCCAACCCCAACTTTACATTAAGATGGGCCTTACCCAACCTCTTCCAAACACCATTAAAATTGTTAGCTCTAATTTAGAATTTGATTAGTAGATTAACCACCTTAATAAGTCTAATGTTTATTTATGTTATTATTGAGAGGGGTGCATCATTCAAGACTACCCTATTTGTAAACAACGTATATCATCCTCATCTTCAAATGGTCCATGCCTAAAAGCCCTTTGAAATTCCCTATTGCTCCTCAAACCTTAGCACCAAATCCCAAAAATCTCTCTCCCACCCTAAATACCCTCCTTCCCATACCACTCCATCCTCCTCACACTAATCACCCTGAACTCACAACCCTTTATCCTACAAAGACACATTTCTAGAGGATGGGAGGAGGTTGTCTGAAAGGAAAAAAAAGGTATTTCTTCCCCTCAAACCCAACCAACCTAATTTGGATCCTCCTCAACTAGCTAACCCCTTGCAGGCCCAATCCTAATTTTTGTATCAAAGTTTCAATTTAGTGCATTTTTATGAATGAAGAAACTCTTCTTGACTCTTCTCAATGAAGTTCCACATTCAATCCTATAATGTACAATGCTTAACAATCCCCTCCCAAAAGTACCATGTTAGAAAATCTATTTAAAAAAACCATTCTTATGTGATTATTCTTCAAGAAGTGAATGTTAGTGCAGTCCACCTAGAATCCACTCTAATGCAAGTGAATCCTAAGGTGTAAGAGAAATCTTGCATTACCCAAAAAATATTTTATTTACTTGTTTATTTATTTACATTTTTGATTCATAACAAACAATCTTCAAAGATCTTATCACATTTCAACACAATTGCATCACTCGCCTTGAATGGTTGGGAGAATATGTTATACATTGATCCTTCAACATCATGTTCAGTTTCTTGAAGATTTTGTTTAGAAAAGGTGCATAATTTGGTCTTTCATCTATCATCCAATCTTGATAGGTTTACATTGTTTTATTATTCCTAGTTGATGACAACTTCAAGATTTTGTGGCAGTAAGGGAAGACATGTCAAGGTACATTATACCCAGGAGTATTTATGGTGTGAAATATGTTAATAATTATCAATCCTTCACTATTTCATCCAATTTATCTACATGTTTTATAATGAATTGATACTTGTGCCATCTTGTGGTCGATTAAGATCACTCCTATGCTTGGAAACTAATATATAAATACTTTGGAAGATAGTGGATGTATGGTTATGGATGAGCTTCTATTGTCATATCATTCAAACTTATAATTTTCCCATTCATAATTAAATGATTGAGGCTTAGCATGTTGGAATCCCATCCAAGAAATTGTAAACATGTTCTGATTGTGAATAAATAAAGAACGCATAGTTATTGTATTGTTTCATTGAGTTTTGGTATGTAATTGTTTTTTAACTATAAGGCTGGATAAGCCTTCACTAGACCCTCCATACATGATTAAATTAAAAGTGGTATCAAAGTGAGGGTTTAGAATCTTGAGAGAGGAATTTTTTGCTTGTTGATAGATCATTGAATTGAAGCAACTCGCAAAGATAGTTTATAGATAGATCATTGAGTGGGAGGTGTCATAAGGAGTTTTTAAGTAGATTGCCAAACTTGAGGTAGTAAAAATCAAATTTATAAAGGAGGAAAGTTGAAACCCAGGTGTGGGTATAGCATTGAAGTTTGAGGTAATCTACAAGTGAGTAACTATGATTTGATTTGAAGATGAAAGGAATAGATCAGTCTACTAGTTAGGGTTGATATTATGAAATAAAGGTCACTAGAAAAGAAATTGAAAAAGTTAGGGTCAATGATGAAATATGTAGTTGTGTATACTAAATAATAGAATAAAAAACAATAGAAAAATGCATAAATAATTTTTTTATTCTACACCTAGTTACACCTTTGATTGAGTAAAGAAATGCACAAAAATGACAAAAAGGGAACAAGCTTCTCACTAAAACAAACCTTCATTACTATTTGATGTGCTCAATATAGGTTGATTTTGTTGAGAGATGATGTGGTTGTTGATTCTAGTAGCATGACCTTCCCTTGCATCCAATTCCTACTCTCAGAAATGGCTAAAAGAATGGTTAATTTATAAATTTTGGATGAGGATGATGGATGCACAAGATTTGATCTTATGTGATGGAAGGAGGGGGTTGATCTATTTTCAAGAGAGGATGAAAAGTTTACAAGTGGCATCTTGTGATTGGTGCACATGATTAGGGAAAAGATTGGAAAAATATGGAGGGTGAGTATTATAAAAATATTTTATTGGAGCTTGTATACTTTGAGCCTTCTGCAAGATTGACTTTGTTTATTTCAAATAAAGTGGTGGGAGAATGTGCAAATGATTAATTAGTTGACTAAACCTATTTTTTTATTAAACTAATTAGGAGGAGGATTTTAGATGAGTTAAATAAATATCATGTATTTATTTAATTTATGGGAGAATGTTGGGGGAATGATTGATTTAATTAAATAAATTAGATTTATTCAATTAAATTTGGAACCTTAGAAGAAGGGTTAGAATAGTTTAATTAAATAAATAAAGGTTATTTGTTTTATTAATATATGATAAAAGGTTAGGTTTATTAATTAAATAATCAAGATTTATTTAATTAATGTTAGAAGCGAATATGCAAGATGTATCTAGTGTGATGATGAAAAATGAAATGAATTTTAGGTGTCTACATTTTTCCCCTTTTTGAGATGATGTAAGATAACATCCTTTAAAATAAAAATAAAATATAGCAATTCTTGAAAGGGATGCCTCAACCAGTGAGAGAATAAATGATGAATAGGTATGAGTTCTCGATATGCCCCCTTAAGAGAGAACTTAAGAGGTGAGAAATAGGGTTTGGAAGGAAAATTTGAGTGAAAAAGTGGAAATTTTGAAGAAATGATGAATAGGTATGAGTTCCCAATATACCCACTTAAGAGGGAAAGCAAGATTATGGGACCTAGATTGGATCTTGATAGGAGAATCAGGGATTAAGAGGTGAGAAGTAGGGCTTGGAAGGAAACATGTGAGTGAAAAAAGTTGAAATTTTGCAGGCAAACCCTATAAATAGGAGGTTGGGGGGATAAAAGCTTAATTTTTACCTTGGATGAGAGAAGAAAAGAAGCATTTTAGGTCTTTTATGAGGTGGAAAGGGGAATTATGCAGGAACTAGGTATGCCTCAAAATATGTGTGCATACAACCTTATATAGTGCATGCAAAAAATTGACACATGCATAGGCATTCATGACACATACACAATTTTGGTGTAGGCACAAGAATGGGCAATGCATGTGCAAGTATGGTGCAAGTGCGCTAAAGAGGTGCAAATACACTAAAGGGTGGTGCACATGCATGAAGTGGCATAGAGATGTTACTTAATGGTGTTGGATTAGTTAGGATTTTAACAAAAAATGGATGAAGGTTGAGTAGACAAATGGGTTTTTGGTGGGTTAGGTTGAGGGTTTAAAAATAGGTTGACTAGTGTGTGTCCTTGAAGAGATTTCCCATGGTGGTGGCTAAAAGAGGTGATCTATAGTTTTAGTGTTGATGTGAATCTTTGATGAGGATGCTTGGCTCTTAATAGAAACCATGATGTTGAGCTACATGATATAAATGCCAAAGATCAAGGAAGATATGGATCTACTAACAATGTTAGCTAAATGATGGCATTGACATTTCAACTCCCAACAAGGGAGATGATGGTGACATTGGAGGATGTGTAGAGGATTTTGTATATCCTAATTTATAAGGAGAGGATGTATTGGTGGGAGAATAGTGTTTATGAATCACTACAATGATTGACAAATCTCTCATATTCTCGAGTAAACTCAAGTACAATATCGTCCAATATAGACCATAGTCCCTTGAACATGAGTATCTGATCATCTAAGGTTTCCAAGTGTGATAATTGTGTAGTGTAAGGTGCTCAATAGAATAGGTTTATGTGATGTGCATGTTTAGTTTTACATTTTTCAACGTGATTATATGCTAGTTTTATGTGTGTGTTTTATGTTTATAAGTAGTATAGGATACAAATTTACCCCCACAACAAGAAAAACCAAACCCTTTTGTAATGTATCAACTAAAATAAATAAATCACTTCAAATTTTATCTTTGTGCACTTGGTAAAAACTAGATCGGATATAAGAGTTGTGTAGATCATTGAACTAATTTTCCAATAATGCAAGATTTATAAAAAAGGGAGATCTAAGTCAAAATTCATGGTCTTAGAAGTAAAAATAAAAGATCTAACTTTAATAGACAATAAAAATCACCAATATAAAAATCTAGAAAACGTACTAGTAGCACTAGAAAGTGCTCAAAACTATCTCTTCAATAATAAGTTTTATTGTGAGAAGTTAAGTTTTTATGCCCAATTTCATAAAATTTGTCCAATTTGACTTCAAAGTGTAGCATAGGGGCTAAAAGAGCTAACCCCTAGTTGGTTGGGTGACTAGTTGTTGGCTACCATAGGTTGGGATTAGGTGTCAGCCCCTAGTCACTCACATGGTTGATGGATAGGTACATTGCATGGGTGGGTGGTAGAGGGACGGTAGTTGGGCAACTAATGCTGAAAATTTGGTGATGAAAATTTTGAATTTGTAAGAAAATTCAAAAAAAACGCATCAAAAAACTTGTGTACTTTGGTGAATCTATTGATTTGAGTGTTGTGTATGATTTTTGCCAATTTTTTTAAAATTCTTTTTTTTTTTTCATCAACCCAATTTGGAACATCATACTATGTAGCACCTATGCAATAATGGTGGTGATGTACAATGACTATACGATTGTACAATAATTATACAGTTCCATAAGATTATACAAAAATTTCTTCACGATTTTGTAAGACCCCCAAATAATTTAATTGCTTTGATTTTTTGGACTTGATTTTTGTGTTTAGACAAGTGATCTTAGGGTTTTTGGGTGTTATAGATGCAACAATGAGGTTTATGTTTGCTCCAAGATGCACCATTTGAAAACTCAAGATTGGATATCTTAGATAAAGGATAGGGAATCACATATTTGGAGCTCTAATTCCATGTTAGATTTGATTCCTCAAACCTACATCTCCTAGTATTCACATGCAATCAAACACCTATCACAAAAAGAGAGGAAAAAGTAATATAATTGTTGTAATAGCGTAAGCTCTATTGATATAAAAACATATGAATAATGATACAATATATAATGATTTAGCCTTGATAAAGGATAATAAACCATAAGTGAGAATTAACTTAGATCATGACATGTGTCCTAATCCCACAACTTCAATAAAAAATCACATGAATTAAGTAAGCTTAATTATGCTAGTGTGGAAAGGGACCTATTTAATTAGATAATTAATTAGGAAATTACATTTTACTCCAACAACTAATTCAATGCATGGATATTGACCCAAAACTTGTTGGGCATGTATGATCCTCTCTTGGGAAAATTTGACCCTCACACACCTTATTGGTATATGTGGGACAACCATTGTGAAGGTTTCTTGAGGAAAATGAACCGTGAAGATCAATTTTACATATACCCCCCTAACTTCTATATTCTCTATTTCCCCTCTATAATTTTGGTTCTTCTTGATCTCTTAGCTACCATTTCTCATCACTTCCCTATTTTCACCATACTATCCTTCTTTGATTCTACCATCGTCCCTAATGAAATCCCCTTCAAGATGAATATCACTCACCTTAAAAAACAAAACTACATCAATAGCCTCTTATCTACTTAAAATATTGAGCCTAAACCTCATAGGATGAATGGATTAGCTAGTGGGAGAAATTATTGCCTAATGTATCCTCTTTCTTTGTGATTGTGGGTAGAGAGATATTGTTGAATGACATGTTTAAAAATATCTCCAAGGGTAGATTATGTGTGGCTAATCTCTTTTGGCCTCAAATCCTCATAATAATTTTATAGATAGTAATTGATTGCAAGAATTACACACTTGCTCCAATTTTTGGTTGTTTACAAAGGCAAAGTAACAAAAATGTGTGCTTGCCTCTAGTGGATCAAAGACAAGAATAAGGGGTTATAATTTTTATTTAAAATTTTGCAACACAAAGACAAAAAAGAGTAAATTTATGTTATTAAAACTATAGAAGGCTTCATGTGGTCCAATCACTTAGTTTTCAAGTAATCATTTGGTGAGTATTACAAGTAGTTTGTTTATTAATGAGTCATCTAGTATCCCCATTATTGAGGAGAATGTTTTGTGTTAAAATTTGACCTTGAATACAATAGATTTCTCAACTAATTTCTCTCCATGGAAGAGGTTGATGACACCTTGTTTTGTGTTGCTACGAAGAAGATTCTAGTAATGGATGTCTAACCATAGAATTTTTTTCAAGCTCTTTGGCCCCATATTTAGCAAGATATCTACTATGTACCTAGAAGGCATTAAAACTAGTTCCTTGGAAGTTTTTATTAATCAAGGGTTGATCACTTTCATTCCTAAAGATACAGACAAGGACACAATGAATGGTTGAAATCACATAGCCTTGTTTGATACATCTAATAAAATTATTGCTAAAGATATATGCATAAAATAAACATCACCCTTAGCATATAATGACTCTTCATTCTTAACATGTTACTATGGCTAGGATTTAGCCCAAAGGTACATTCTCAAATCAAAATATTATTCACATATGATAATTCTAGGCTCATTTCCAAGGTTCCCTCTCCCTTATTTCCCCCTTTAAAATTCATCTACCATGGTTGCTCCCTTGCTCCCTTCCTATTTATCATTATGGTTGACACTCTTGGTTATTTGTTCCAACATGTGTAATCCTCCAAGATTATCCATGGTATCTCTCATTCATGTAATACCAAATCTTTGAGCTCTCAATTTGTCGATGATAACACACTTATTCAATTTTATTTTAATGAAGTATCACATACAATTCATATCTTGGAAAAAAAATTGTACCATCTTATATTATAAGCTCCATTTGCATAAGGTTGGGTTCATTATGACATACCCTACTCTCATTGCTCATATATTCTAAGTGAGTGGCAAGAAGTAACATGTGGATCCATCACTAGATACCTTAATATCCCTTCAACATTGGCATCTCACTCAAAGACATATAGACTTGTTTTAAAAAAAAGAAATCATGAACTAGACAAACATGTTCTTGTTCATGGTTAGTTGCATCTAGGTGGCCAAAAAAATCCTTCTAACAAGTCTTATTTATATTTCCTTTTTTCAATTACCTTAAAAAATATACTGCAATAAATTAACATCTTATCATGAGTTTCTTGTGGGTAAAGTGGAGTAATAAGAAGGGATTACTTGTCATCTCTTAGTTGCATTGCATCTAGCTAAAAGTAAAATGGTTTATGACCATCATTGATTGTTAAACATAAATGTGTTTGTCTAACTACTAAAGATATTGTGAGGATTTTAGAGAGGGATTCTTCATAGAAATATTTAGTATATTTCTACAATTAATTTCCTTGGATACTAGTCATCCTTATAACATAATCAATTGGAATGACAAGATTCTTTTAGATCATTTTCTAAAACTCAAGAATATACCACCTTCAATATCATTTGGAAAGCTTAGTTGATTGTCTTAAAAAAGATAACTTGGTTTATAAAGTCCTTTGCAACTTCTTCCATTTGATGAAACAACTCAATTCAAAAAGATGACAAAATTTTATGAATCATCAATAGATTTAAAGGTAAACACCTCTTTAAAAAATGCATTTGTATGGTGTGGGACTTGTGGGATCTAATTAGCTTTGATTGGAAACCTTGGTATCAACTCAACCTTCAATTCAACCTCTTGAATTTTGAAAAATAACCAATCCTTGAAATTTAGTATCTTGTTCCACCCATACTCTTCAATTTTCTATCCACATTCTATGATAATTTTTTGAAAGATTAGCAATAGATTAATGCTCAAAACATCTAATTATTCCCCCTTGAAGATATCTATAAGAAACTCCTTCCTCCGATTACCCTCTCACTCCCTCAATGTCAAATGGAAATGCAAGTTTAATCAATCAAGGTAGAATAGACCTAGTCTTCAAATTTGACAATTCAAGGTTGATACCCAATCACAACTCCCAACATGGAAAATACATGTTAAACTACTAGTAAATACATGCCTCAAATTCCTCCACCCCCAACTATCTCTTTTGTGCAACTACCCAATTCTATCAAGAATGTTTTATGGCTCTACACTCATCTCATAGTCATAAACTCTAGTTATCCCTCTTTTTTCAGACCCCATCTATTGTGTTATGGAGACCAATCAGAATCGAATGGTAAAAATATTCACCATTACTTTTTATTAAATAATTTTTTCACTCTTGTATGAACAGTTAAAAATAATAATGTAACCGCCCCAAAAAGAAAGGAGTTATTGGTTACATGCTACATGCATGGGAAGGTGTCTTTCACACGTTTTTTGGGTTATTTATGGTTGTTGGACATGAGAAATGATTTAATAAATTCGTAGAATAGTGACTGGAAAGACGTGGTAAGTGTTGTGAGTACATGCAGCAAAGGCTATGTAAAAATTAGCAGTGGAAAACATTGTTGCAAGTTGTTGCATGTCTTTGCATGTTTGTGCATGTCATTGTAAAGGTTATTTGTTGGAAGATTAATATAATTTGGACTCTCTATTGGTGGATGTAGGTCGAATTTGGGTGAACCACATCAAATCTTTGTGTTGTTTTCTTGTTGTTATTTTTTCTGGGTTTTATAAATATGTTGTGTATTGATATTTTTCTGCATTTAATTGATAAGTTATTGCCTATAATCTCTAACACCATCCTTTTCCTATATTCCTAGTCATAGAAAATTTACCTTCTTGGTGTCTCTTCATCTGAAAATATGTTCACCCACAACTATAGACATGTGATCATTAATTTCTTATGAAAATTTTATTACTTTTTTATTTTCTTAAACACACTCTTCCCCCTTCAAATTGAAACCCAAATGGTTTGAGCTAATTTATCTAATTAGATTACTAATCTATTGATTGTGTGTCACAAATAACTATAGACTATTAATGATCTCAAAAGAATCTCACAATCTACAATCTTGGTTGCTAGTATAAAGAGAATAAATGATGAAGATAGTCTCATTTGGAAGAATGATTGATTGTTGATACATCTCCTCTTCATGGGTTTTCTCCAACCATATTTTTAATGTTTTATGAATGAACTCATTTAATTCCATTTGGTTCTCTTTTTATTTAGTTGCTTTGTATGATGGGGGATTGATTTAATTCTACAACTATTTTGGTACTATTTTGATTTAGTATATCTATTTAGTAGCTTTGTGTTTGCATCTTTTTATGATAGTTTATCCAATCCTCTAGCTCTATTGGTGTCCTTAAAATGCTATGGTCTACAAATTCTCAGCTTATTATGATTGTCAATGGTAGCAACTATATGTTCTTAACTTTTATTAATGTTTAGTAATATTTGTTCTTGTTTATTCAACTATCAATAATTGGGTTTGTTTGTGATTGTTTAATCTATTTGACATGTATACATCTATGCATTTGTAACTATTACTTATAATCTTTATTTTCTCTAATCTAATAAAAAAATTAAGTAAAAATAAGTTCCATTTTTTTATTCAATTGATGTGTATTTTATGTTTTATGGAATGGTCACTAATGATGCAAGAGCATCTAGTGATAGGCCAATCTTGCATCACCCAAAAACTATGTTTTTTTATTTTATTTAGTTTTTTTAGTCCCATGATGGCACTTGAGGAGTATAAGACAGCTAGAAGTCAAAAATAGCGAAAAATGATCACTTACTATTTTTAGTAAGTCAGCCTAAACGGGCTCATATGGACCTGAAAATTTACCCTAAGGAGCAGAGCTGAAAAACATTTTTGGTCACAAAAGAATCACCTCAATACCCTGAATGGTTTGGGAGAAATTAAAGTTTCTATCCTAAGAAATTTCTCCAATGCAACTTCAAATTCAAATATAGAACTTTAGAGGCCCCGAAACAACATGAAAAGTGGAAAAACTGACCTATAGTAGGTTCATGCATTGTAGATCTTTTCAAGAGCTTTCCAATTACATGCAATAATATAAAATTGGACACTCGGATCAAAATTTATGGCCCTACGAAGTTGCCCCTCTAAAAAGTAGATTTTATTAAAATTTCTTCCTAGGCCAGAAATCAAACAGTGGGACTTTTGGTGCCAAAACAAAAGAAAAAGTTGCACTTTCTAGAACATTCTAGGGCAGTTATTGGGCAAAATAAAAAGGGATATGAGGAGGTGGTAGAAGGGGGCTCCATTAATGCAAATTGTAGCTCTTAATAAAATATCTTGTTTTCAGAGTTGATTTTGTTGTAATGAATCAAGCCCATGAGGCTGTAGCATGTAAGTTTTGAATCTATAATTTCATTTTCTGAAAATAATTGAAAGTGAGTTATTTTTTTGTCTCGCATCTTTTGTGTTGGTATTTATTGTTGTGTTTTTTTTGGGTGTTGGGCGGTGTAGCCCTCATCAAGTGGTATCAGAGCAGGAGTTCTTGACTGTGTAGATAGATCATTGAATGTGAGGCAGTTTACACTAGGACTTGTGGTTGTGGGTTTGTGAGAAAAGATGCCTCCACAAAAAAATCATGGTGGAAGAAATGTTGGGGTAACAAAAGAGGGTTTTAGAGCCCTCCAAAGATAAGTTCAAGCGTTGCAGGAAGAGCTACGTATAGGAGTTAATGTCAGAAGAAGAGATGAAAGTGAGGATGAGGCTGAAGATGAGGAGCCATTCAAAGAGGAAGCATAGGATGTAATGGATCCTAGAGTCTAAGTCAGATTGATTAGGGCCATTTCCAAGATTGGAAAGAGGTTGAAGATAGAAGTTTCTATTTTTTTTGGAAACCTAAATCCAGAGGAGCTTATCAATTGGATCAATGACATGGAAGAGTGTTTTGAGTATGAGGAAATAGAAGACCCAGATAGGGTCAAATTTGTAAAGGATAAATTGAAAGTCCAGTTGGAAAGAAATAGAAGAGGAAAAGAGAAAATAACAAGATGGGATCAGATGGTGTAAAAATTGAAGAGACAGTTCATTCCTGGGGACTATGAGTTGGATTTTGTGAAGAAGATGCAAGGGTTGAAACAAGCAAGAAAATTTGTAAAGGAGTATACAAAATAACTCTATCGAGTCTTGATTAGAACAAGTCATTTTGAGGCCAACAAGGATAAAGTTTCCCATTACATAAATGGGTTTAAGTCAAGAATTCAAGAAGAGTTGAGTCTGGTAAGAATGTCCACCATTGAAGATGCATATCAATTTTCTTTGAAGGTGGAAGAAAATTTGAATAGAATATTTGAAAGAAAGCAAAGAGGTGGGGGTCATGGTGGAAAGAATAGTGGATGGTCATATGGAGGTCAAAATGAAGATCAAAAGAATGGTGAAGGATCCAGTAGCAGCCAAAACTAGAAAGGAGATAACACCTACCGTTCTCATGATCGAACTAATGGAGACCAAAGAGGAAGAGGAAGATCTGGACGAGGACTGAGAAGAGGAGGCTTTTGTGGAACCTATTTCCAATGTGGAGAAGGACATAGAGCCTGTGAGTGTCCTCAACATCAATGAAGGACAAATAGAAGACATGGGGGTAATGCATGAGTTGCACATGTAGATGAAGATGTTGATTCTTCACATTCTGAGGATGTAGAAAGAGGAGAGGTTCTTGTTACTAGAAGAGCCTTGCTAAATGAGGAGAAAGAGCCAACTCAAAGGAAGAATTTGTTTCACAGTAGATGTAAGTGTGAAGGTAAATTTGTCAATGTTATTATTGATGGAGGTAGTATTGATAACCTTGTTTCGGAAGAGATGATTAGTAAGTTGTGATTGGAGAGAAGAAGGCATCAGAATCCATATTGGATTGCTTGGTTGTAGAAGGACCATAAAATTTTGGTAAATGAACAATGTTTGGTAAGGTTCAAGATTGGAAATTACCATTATGAGGTATTGTGTGATATTATGCATATGGATATCTCTCATATTTTGTTAGGCAGACCATGGCAGTTTGATTAGCGATCAATACATGATGGACATGCCAACAACTATTCTTTGAAAAAGGATGGAGTTTGTCATAAGTTGAAGCCCTTGAAAGAGGTAGAGGAAAAGGTATGCAGTAATGCAAAAATTTATTTGGTTGATGGAAGAAAGTTCCTAGAAGGTATGAGGCATGAGAATATGTGTTTTGCATTGATCCCTATAGTTGATAAAGAAGATACTAATGAGGCACCTGTAGAGGTTTCAGATTTGTTGAATGAGTTTCAAGCTATTATTTCTGATAACATACCCAAAGGTTTGCCTCCAATAAGAAAGATTAGTCATTAGATGGACCTGATTCCTATAGCCAATTTTTTGAATAAGGTAGCTCATCATATCAATCCAACAGAGAGTGAAGAGTTGAACATACAAGTGCAAGAGTTGTTGCGGAAGGGATTAATTAGAGAGAGTTTGAGTCCATGTGCAGTACCTATAGTACTAGCACCAAAGAAGCATGGGGAATGTTGGATGTGTACAAATCCTAGAGTCATCAATAAGATCACCATTAAGTATAGATTTCCCTTGCAGAGAATGGATGACATTATGGATTTTTTGAGTGGAGCTGAATACTTCGCGAAGTTAGATTTGAAGAGTGGATATCACCAGATCCGAATTAGAGAAGGAGATGAATGGAATATAGCCTTTAAAACCAAGGAATGCCTGTATGAGTGGTTAGTCATGCCTTTTGGGCTAACCAATGCACTCAGCACATTTATGAGGCTTAAGAATGAGTTATTGAACAAATTTTTCAAAAATTTCTTTATTGTTTATTTGGATGATATTTTGATTTTCAATAAGAAATTGGAGGAGCACTTGATGAATATCCAAAGATTTTTTGAGAAGTTAAGGGAGGAGAAGCTGTTGATTAATTTGAAGAAATGTAGTTTTGTGATGAGAGAGTTGGTGAATCTAGGATTTGTTGTCTTAGTAGAGGGTCTTAAAATGGACCTAGAGAAGGTGAGAGTTATCATTGAATGACCTACCCTGAGGATTGTTACAGAGTAAGATCATTTCATGGTCTAGCAAGTTTTCATAGAAAGTTTATTAAGAATTTTAGTAGTATTTGTGCACCTCTAACTGAAGAAATGAGAGGGGATAGAAAAGAGTTTAAGTGGATTATAGGAGCAACCAAAATTTTTGATATGTTGAAGAAGAAAGACAGGGCAGATTTCAATAAGGTCTTTTAGATATATTATGATGCTAGTGGCATTGCCATAGGAGTCATTTAAAGTCAAGAAGGTAAGCCAGTTGCCTATTTTAGTGAGAATTTGAATAATGCTAAGCAGTGATATTTTGTCTATGATCAAGAGTTTTATGCTATAATTCAATATTTGAAGAAATGGAGACACTATTTGTTGCCAAAAGAATTTATTGTATATATTGATCACCAAGCTTTGCAGTATCTCAATAGTCAAGGAAAGTTAAATCAAAGGCACTTAAAATGGGTTGAGTTTTTGCAAAGTTATACTTTTGTTTTGAAGCACAGGAGTGGAAGGTCAAACAGAGTTGCAAATGCCTTAAGTAGAAGGAAAATTTTGTTGATAGAGATGAATATAGATGTTGTTGGGTTCAATGAACTCAAGATTTTGTATCCTGAAGATCCATACTTTGCAAATGTTTGGAAGGCTTGTTTGGAACCTGTTACATTGGATAGGACAAGATGGTTGTATTTCTTAATCCAAGATGGGATGTTGTTTAGAGGAATCCAATTGTGCATTCCAAGGAGTTCTATGAGAGAGAACCTAATCAAGGAGAAGCATCATGGAGGATTGGGTGGACATTTCGGTTGAATAAGACCATTGCTCTGGTTAGTGAGAATTATTATTGGCCACAGTTACAACAAGATATGGAGAATTTTGTACAAAGTTGTAGAGTATGTCAGATGATGAAAGGAACAAGTTAGAATATTGGATTGTATCAACCATTACCTGTACCTGAGAGGCCATGGGAGGATATTAGCATGGATTTTGTTCTTGGTTTGCCAAGGACACATAGAGGTCATGATTCCATATTTGTGGTGGTGGATAGATTTTCAAAGATGGCACATTTCATTCCATGTCATAAGACCAGTGATGTTATTCATATTGCATAGTTGTTTTTCAGAGAGGTAGTGAGACTACATGGTCTATTGAAGAGTATAGTTTCAGACAAAGATACCAAATTTGTTGGTTTTTCTAGAGGATATTATGGAAGAAGTTGAAGACAGATTTGAAGTTTAGTTTTGTACACCATCCACAGATTGATAGACAACCAGAGGTGGTGAATAGGAGTTTGGTTAACTTGTCAAGATGCTTAGTAGGAGATAAGCCCAAGGGATGGGATTTGATTATACCATAGGCGAAATTTACTTACAACAATTTTGTCAACAAGAGCACTGAAAAATCACTGTTCCAGATTATGTATGGGAGTAGTCCAAGAACTACGTTTGAATTAAGGAAGATGGATAAGGGGGATAAGAGTAGTGTTGAGGCTGAAGATTTTGTTGACCACCTAAAGAATTTGCATGAAGAGGTGAAGAAACATATCAATAAGATGAACTCACAATATAAGGCTAAGGCAGATCTGAAAAGGAGGTATAAGGAGTTCTAGGTAGGGGATGAAGTCATGGTTCATTTGTGAAAGGAGAGGTTTCCAGTTGGTACATACAACAAGTTAAAGATGAAGAAGTTTAGTGTCCAATTGCTCATTCCCTAAATTGGATCGAGCGTGATCTAGAATCCATAATCAATTTTTTTTGTTAACTTCAAGATTGATAATTCCAAGCTATGACTATTACTTGTTGATGTGGGCATTATAAATTTCAAATTATGCATATAAGGTTATGTATTTAAAGGCATCATCCTAAGACAATATACAATATGATAAGATTAATAAAAAGCCTATAGAGGACTATAAATATCTCACACATCAATCTGAACTAGTATCAATCACATTTCAATCTCAATTAGCATTTGACACAACAATCAACAATCAACAATCAACACTCATTGTTAGTCTCACTCTCAAAATATCAACTTACAAATTCACATATCAATCTCAACTTGCTTTGAACTTGGTTTACATAATAGTATGTTGTATTGGACTTAGCTAGCATCAAACATTATCTAATCAACATTTTTTACCATATATTATTCCTTTTCATTACTAGTAAATCAATCTGTGGGCCTAACTTGTATCATGTAATATTTTTGTCCCCTTGTGCATAACAAGCTCCCAACATTGATTTTAGCACCACACAATTTTCTAACAAAAAAATACACCAGATAAACATTTTGTGTATATAATGAATAACAATTTCTATTATGGACAAAATCATGCCACCGAGAATAGAATCACATTAGATGGACTAAATTGTAGACATGATCTAGTCCTAGATCCTCAAAATCTCCTATTACATTCATCATAGATCATTGATCTTAAATTCAATATCAAATTTCAATTTACATTTGTAAATTGATGTCTCAACATTTAAAATCGATGTCAAATCAAATTCTAAGTAAACCCTAATTCTTCTTATATTTCATTTATTATTTCTATTTATTTCCCTCTATACCTCAAACCTAGCTTAAAATTTATTTATTTAAATTAATTTATCTATCCCCACTTTTCATTTCCCTCTATTTATATTTAAAAATCCATAATTACCAAGCTCAATCATATTTAGAATGAGTATATCATAGGGTCGTTATGGTTCCAAGAAATTTGTGCCCCCATAAATAGAAAAACAATTAGGCCCCATAAATAGTACTAAACCTAAACCAACAAAAAAATATTTTTATAAAATATTCTTGTTTATGGAAGCTTCCATTTCTATGGAAGGATGACACAGAAAGATTCCTTTCTTCCACTACAAACCGTTAAAGAGAAATTTTTTCCACTAATTTAGAGGCATAATCTGCGTTAACTAATTTTAAACAATATTTACCGTTGACCAGAAGGTAAAGATAAAAAGTACAAACTTTGAAACAAGTAAAATAAAGGAAGAGAATGCATATCCATCCACATCACACAATCATTAAAAAAGTGACCAATAAGCAAATAAAGAGGCGTACGGAATTCATTTGGACTCGATATGGGTGTTGGGAGAATATCATAATGTGTTTAAAGTAGATTGACTCAATATTAACACATAGAGGGTGTTGGTGAGAAAGGGGTGCCCATAAACTCCACTACAACAATGGAGGAAAACTTTGCTCAACAAACTTTTACAAATCTTATTTGGGATTTCCTTTTACCTAAATTTATGTTTTTTTTTCTTCATCATGATATCATCAAAAGGGCCCCTTCGTCAAGTTAGGTTCTAATAGATCTTCATTTTGTTTTTAGTTCTAAAACAAATTCAAAAATTATGTTTTAGCTTTGGTAATCTCGTTCAAACTTGAAGATAAAGAAGAAGAAAAAGAGAAAGAAGATGACGATGAACAAACTTTTACAAATCTTATTTGTGATTTCCTTCCACCTAAATTTATGAGTTTTTTTCTTCATCATGACATCATCAAAGGGCCCTTTCGTCAAGTTAGGCTCTAATAGATCCTCATTTTGTTTTTAGTTCTAAAACAAATCCAAAAAATATGTTTTAGCTTTGGTAATCTCGTTCAAACTCGAGGACAAAGAAGAAGAAAAAGAGAAAGAAGATGATGATGGTTGGGGCCCTCTTGACGTCACTCCAGACCCTACTAATGTATGGGGCAAGAAGATGGATGACAAGGACCCTCCTGGCTCTGCTGGCACTGCTTTGGCTGCATAATGACCTTTTATTTTATTTTAATGTTTGTAAAGTTTATGGTTTTCTGGGCTAGGTCCAAGTGACTCTCGAGGTGTGCCTTCTTACCACCCACCTTTTTTTTTGTGAATATGTATTATTATCTTTATTATTAATATAGATAATTGTCTATTCATCAATATATATATTTTAAGTTTTCATTGCATTGACAAAAAGGACACTTGGTTGCTTGTACCTTCAAATGTTTTAATGTTTCAATTCATCATTTTATGTTTTTAGTTAAAAAGGGGGCACAAAAAAGATGTTGATTACAACAAGCGATTGGAGGAGATTAAACATCAATTTTTACAACTCCATGAAGGGGAGTTTCGTTGTGCTAGACAAATGCAATTTTTTTAAAATAATAAAGTGTAATTGTGTTATGCTACTATGTTTTTTGAGTTCGCTATTTGTATTGTTGCTTGCATTAGCCCTTCTTGATATTGTAAGGACTTTGTTGGGTTTGTAAGTTGGCTAATTTTGTGAGTTGTTGTTCGCTTGTTGTCTATAGTTTTTTTCTTTTTCCTTTGTAGTCCTCTTATTGGACTGCCATTCATTCTCTTTGTAATCTTTCTTTCAACTTTTATCAATACAAAAAAAAATCCTCATTTTGTTTAGGTCTTTGATGTGTGTCACTCTACCATTAAATGAAATGTGTGATTATATAAACCTTTTTGATGCCCATGATAGTGCCATCACATTAACTCTCTTGGATCATGTCTTCATGCTTATTTTGAGGAAGGTTTCTAACTCATTGATGAACATGTAGTTGCTATCATCTTCAATTCTCAGGACCTTACATTCATGTTAACCATCAAATGTCACCCACAAACATCCCTCCTTCTTCCTTACTAGAAATTCTCTTTCCATTCGTTATCATTGTTGTCAACTCTCACTTAACCAACAATGGATCTAATGCAGGGTTTATCCAACACCCCAAGGAATTACAAATACCCATCATTCAACTCCTTAATTAAGTAGACTTTGGCTAATGTAAATATGTCATTTTCTCTCTTCTTAATAAAGCCATTAAAGTTACTCCCAATTGCAAATATTGCTCGGTTATCATTTTCTTCTTTTGTTGTGTCTTGTTAAAGCAAGACTTCCACAAATGGACCAAAATCTACTAGGAGAGTAAGGAATGGGTTTTGGACACCATTCATGGCTTGGCTTGGGATGTATTTCATGTCTATTCATATATACTAACCATGCCCAATCTATTCTCCAATTTGAAATATCTACGAATAAGCCTATTATCTCCAAATCTAAAATTTTAACTTCTACCAAGGTACATCTAAGTCCAAATAACAAATGCAACTATAATTTCCCTACTTTATCCTAGCCTTTCATCCCTTCTTATATAACATTATAAGCTAACTCAAATGTGTTATTTGGTGCAAGCATAACTTAGACAAATTTTCCAACTTATGTGTTTACCCCCACACTTGTATTGAGGTTAACCTTTCTCTACCTCTATTTGACTTCATTTACTTGTATAGTCGTAGTGTTGAATTTAGTTAATCTATTAAATGTATCAATAAAAATAACATATACTTCTATTATCCTCAAGAGGGTAATTTCATTCATGATTATCTAGTTTGTAAACCATGCCCTTTTGTATCCTCTTCCTACAATGTAAAACCTCAACTATCCTTTGTGTCTACTGCTTCTTCCCCTACCCAACACCTTCCTCCCAACTACATGTGACCGTTGTTTTCACTCATCCTCACTTGATTAATCCTTCTCTTCTTGAGGTTTCATGTCTTCCCTACAATCCTTAGAAATATGCAATTCTTGGTGATAGCTACATCTTCCATCACATCTTTCTAACTCCATTCCTCCACTCTCCCAACCTCTTGATGGCTCCTCCACTCCCCTCTTGGGTTCTTTCCCTCCATCCTCTCCTTGTCCTCACTCCCAATCCCCTCTCCACACTCTAGACTCCCAATTTGACTTGCACTAACCAATTCTAGATGTTGCATGAGGATTATGACCTCTCCATCCTCTCTCAAATCAATGAATTGATCTCTTATATCATGAAATATATAAGGGATTTCCCTACCTACTTGCAAGTTTCAAATTAATTTTTTTGTCTTCTTTGACTTCTAGCATTCCCCTACTTTAGGATGTAAACTTACAACCCTTAATTTATTTCATTTCCTCCAATCATTTCTCTTAATGCTATTTTCTTTCACATTACCTATCCATATGCAAATGATGGTGTTGTTATAGGCCTTGCTCCTTGGTGATATAGAATGTAAACAGTGTGTATGAAAGAATGAAAAGTACTTTTAGCAAACATATGCAGAGTTTTATGAATGTAAACATTGTATAAGCAAAAGTAAAAAGTATTTTTATCAATGTTAAGCACAATTTCAGAAATGTAAACATTTTGCAGATCTAATGATGAAGGTATATCAAAAATGACCACCCTAAATTGATGATTTTGAGTTAGAAGCATAAAACCTATGTTCTCAAAACTTTCAAGACTTATAGTATGGTAATAGGAGGTCTAGGAAGCACAAAAATGAGGTTTCTGATGATGTAATAGGCAGTTAAAAATGTGAACTGAGACTAAGTCGCCCAGAATGGCGATCTAGTCCCAATAGGTATTTTTTTAAAAAATTCTAAATTTTTTGAGCAGTTCTAATGTGTTTTAGGTTGTATGATGTATTCCTAAGGTGCAAATGCAAAATTTCAAAAAAATTCAATGAAAATATATATGCAAAAATGCAAGCTAACATGAGCTTTTCACTAATGCATTATTTTATAAACCCTAGGATGAAAACAATGCAAAATCCTAATGCAATGCAATCTTTTTTCTAAGATGTAATTGTAAAATCAAAAGATTAACAAGTGTTGTACAGTCGGGTTCACCAAAATGAACCACCAAAAAGATATAGGTCTAACAAGGGAAAGAGGATTCCCCTTACTAGGCCCCTAGGGTTTTTCACCTAGGAGCACTTGGTTTAGGAATGGCTCTCCTTCGCCTAATGATATGCTTTTTGGGTAGGTTCATTCAAAGATGGAAGTTATGTAGGGTTGTGTTATGTGTGATAAAGTGTGTCTAAGTACTGACATGAAATGAAACTAAACTAACTATGGAATGTAAAGTAATGTAAATCTAAACTACACGCAATGTAAATTAAATGACCTACATATATGCAAACTGGAAAGAAACTGGAAATAACAGAAGTGGTGCACCTGGGTATTGAAAGTTGTAGATGAGGAGCTCCGAAATGTTTTGGAATATTTTGGAAATCTTCACAAGGACACTTATACCGAAATGGGCGACCTAGTCCTTTTGTCAAAAAAAATTGTCGGAGTGGGTTTCTGCCAAAAGGGTATCCATAAATATCAAAATCCCCGAAAAATAGGTTCAGAGGGACTAGGTCACCATTGTTGGTGACCTAGTCCTCTTCTGAATTTCTGAGAACTTGGAAGTAAAGATTGGAGCCTTAAGTTTGCACTTTGGTTTCTGACAGGTTTTTGGTCCATATTCTACAGAAAACGGGCTGAAGGAGGTCTCTAAGCTTCAACTAGGGCTTTGTTGACTTGAATGACTTTGATGAGTTGGCAAAACCTTTTAGCACCTTTATCCTTGACAAACCTTCATACAAAAACCTATAAATCACACATGCAAAGAGGAGACAAAGAGTTAGGGTTAGAGAAAGGCAAACCCCATTTTGATAATCAAATCCAAATGAAATAGAGTGAAAGGAAGAGATGATTGAATGACTAAGAAAATACAAACACTCACCAAATCCTTTGTTGTTGAAGTCTACAACATGCAAGAATCAACTCCAATGGAGGTTGCTTGAGATGCCTTGTGCTTGAATGCTTGCTTGTGAAGGTTGAGTGAAAGAGTGCTTGTGAAGATGACAATGAGCTTAGGGGAGGAAAGTAAGAGAGTAAGAGAGGCAAAATGAAGATGAAAACCCTTATTTGTACATGTGCCCTAATTTCTCAAAAATATCACAAGATAGGCCGACACTAGGGTTTTGGGGGTAAATTCCCTTTAGGTTTTTTATTTAATTTTGAATTTTAAGCCAAAAGGGACCTAGTCCACTTGGGAAAATTCAAGTGGTGGTCGGGAATGAAATGGTGATTAATAATGTTTATTAGGTTTGCCTCCCGAAACACACTTAAGTCGGGCCTAAAAGTACATTAAGGGGGAAAAATAGCATAAGAAAAGGGTTAATTGGTTGATGATAAGCCTAGGGAGATGTGAAAATGCCTTACAACATCCTAAAACAAGGCTTGGAAAGGGGTAAAAGGGGGTTATTTAGGTGAATTATGTTGAAAGGGTCCTAGAAAAGTGGGAAGATATGTTACAACACTTCACAACACCTTTGTAAAACACTGTTAGATTATTGTTGAATTGCAAGCATTCAAGACTAAATCAAGGGAAAACAAGGACAAAATCCAAGGGAAAAGGCCAAAATGAGTGAATAAGTGTGAAAGACTACACTTATTGGTGACACATTTAGCCCCCACTTTAGTGAGAGGATGAACTTGCTTCAAACTCACACTAAAGTAGTCAAATCATGCATGTTGAGTGGGATCCAATGTATTCATGCTAGTAAGGTGAGATGACTTATGATCAAGAGGGATGATCAAGCCCCCAGGATCAAGATCCCATGGAAAACCAAACATAAGCACAAAAGATCACACAAGGAGTGATGTGAAAGAGTGAAGAGAGAGAAAAGTTAGATCAAGCTTTGACCGTTTGTCTAGCTAGTTGTGGATCAGATCTAGGTTGTTTGTCTGAAAGGAAAGAGGATACTCACTCTAGGCCGACAAGACTTTCGGTTGTCTGACGGGTGAGAATGGAAAAAAGAGGTGAGATACATACACACGGCTGGTATGCACTCACACACACAAAGGTGGCTATGGGGAAAGTTGTGCCGCTAGTTGGGCTTCCCGCTTAACCATACCAAAGTTATACCTCTTGATAACTTTGATAAGGTGCCACAAAAGACAAGGTTGTGGTTTGTGAGGCAAGCAAAACCTTGGATGCTTAGAACTCATGAACGAATGCAAGATGGCACCACATGCATGCAAGTTGTGTTATGCAAGGTGGCCATGTATGCACAATGCAAAAATGCAATATACAAAATGCAAAAAGGTAAAATATAAAAAGGGATGTTCAAAGGAGTCTTGATTAGTTCATGCGAGGTCTTTAACTTAGGGAACATTATGTCTAATGTTTCCAAAAGAGGACCAATCAAAGGATAGAAAATTCACAACTTAGGGGATATAGTGCATCGCATCAGGCCACTAAGAGGAATGCAATATGCTTAGATAAGTCACACTTATGAAGGACATTACACCCAATTCCATCCACAAAGTGAGAGACACATCATATGAAGTGATAAGGTTGCATTAGGAACCGAGGGAAAAGAAAAGCAAATGTGAAATGAATGATGCCCATGTATGCCCCACTTTAAAGGAATTGATACACACCGTTTTGTGAGCAATTGCTTTAAAGTAGAGAAAGGAAAAGTGCAAAAAGAAAGAAAGAGACATGAGAGTCTACTTGGAAAGCCCTATGCCAAGTGATATGTTTCTAAGAGAGACTACATCATGGAAAGGATAGTATGTCACATGTGAGTTAACTTAAGACATGTCATCCACATCCCAAGCTTGCGCTTGTATGTTCATGAGATGTTTACATCTAGTTAAAAGAGGTAACGACAAGTGGCATACGAGGACAAGGCTAACAAACCCCTTGCCCCTACTTAGTGCAAGGCAAAGGTGAGCCGAATAGGAAGAAGGTATGTATTAGGGAGAGGAATTAGGTACCCCCATAGAAGGGAGAGCATGAAGCTCCATGAGATGGTTGAAGTTTATTGTTTGAAGAAAATGGAGAGAAGGGAGGTAACCCTAAATATTTCTTGAACGAGTATGATTGGTATTTGGTGTCATGTGTTCATTGCATCCATGTGTAGGAGGGAGATTATTCTAATATCATAACAATCTTCCAAGTTTAATGAAGGGGTTGTGTGCGATTGAGAATGATTGGTTTATGTACAAGAACACAAGTCCTTTTTAGTGTGAGGTGTTGTTCCTCCATGAGGGATGGGAGTTATATAGCCCCCATCACCACCATGGGGTAATGTGGTTGTTGTAGAACCAAGTTGAGCATATAGCACATAGGGTTGTTTTGGTTTAGGTTGTGAGGTTTCACACTCTCCTTTAAAGGGAGGTGTAAGACCCCAATCATTATTAGAACTTGTATCTAAAAATGAATTGTTTGTATATGACTCTTTGGACCAAGAGGGTGATTGGAAATTTTATTGAAAGGAGGTGTAGAATCTAACGACCCCCAATTATCACGAAAGAGTTTTGTTGTAGGTGAAGGATTAGCCTCAACTTGGATAAGTTTTGATCTAGGAATTAAAGGATTAGGGGAGTTGTAAATGTTGTGATTAGCTGATTCATAGCTGCATTTGTCTGCATCAATCGTGTATATCTTGTTATTGTACTCAAATTTCATTGTACGGTGAAGGGTAGATGGGACTCCTTTCATAGCATGAATCCATGGTCTCCCTAGGAGAAGATTGTATGGAGGGGTTCGTGCATGATATGGATAGATGTAGGCAACACTACAGGTCCAACCGTAATAGGGAATGTGATCATACCTAGTGGTTGCCTATTAACATTGTCGAAGCCACGAATATGAACATCATTAAGGTGAATGAGATTTTTGTTCATGTCAAGTTTGTTGAGGAGGTCCATGCTACAAACATTAATTTCTGCTCCATTGTCGATGAGAGTGTGCCTGACTAGAGTTTCGTTAATGATCACCTTTATCATCAAGGGATCATTCTTGTTTTGAATATCAAGTGAGGCTAATTCATGTTTAGGGAATGTGATTTCAGATTGGGTTACCTGCATGGGATGAGAGGGAGATGTGATATTGTTTGATTTGATGTAAGATTGGATCTCCTCCATTTGTGTTTGCACCATTTCTTGAAATAGAAAGTTGACTGTAGGTGAAAGTTGAATAAGTTGCCATACAAATATATCAACAGGAGTCTTTTTAAGGTCCTCAACACTAGGGACTCTAAGTTGAGAAAAGGGTAATGGCGTAGGAGTGATGTGTGATCCTCTAGATGTTTGAGTCACTAAGTTACAACTTAATGGTTGTAAAACATTGTGATGAGTAGATTGCATCATCGATTTGAAGACATCTCTTAGTTTTTTATGTGATTCACTAGTGGGAGGAGACTTAGGAGGCTCACTAATTAAAAGAGATCTCACTTGTGTAGTCATAACTTCAAGAATATTATTTTTATTTGTATGATTTGTTGGTGAAGGGGATTCTAATGTCACTTGATTATCTTCTCCTAGGGAAGGTTTAGTGTGTGAAGGATAGGTGTCAAGGTTCACACCTTCTTGCACCATGATAGTCTCCCTAGGAGGAAAGTTTTCAGGAGAACTACAAACCGAATATTCTTCACATTCAAAGGTTGATTCTTCTAAAGGGACTCCATCGCAAGTAGGAGAATGACTAATGGTGCAATTGTTGTGTTTAAAAAGGGGTTTCCTAGGAGAAGGGGGACAACTAAGATACACATGACGTTCATTGATTATATTTTCTAACGGTAAAGTATCTTCTTCACAACTAGGAGAGATACAAGGAGAAGGACAAAGGTTATTATCATGATCCCTTATGTTTGTGTTGTAATGTTTGTTAAGAGAGGTAAGAGGAGAGAAAAAACTAGGATTCTCAGAACTCTCATTAATTGGTTCTTCTGACACCAAAATCTCTGCATCACCAAGAGGAGAGAAATTAGGAGAAGAACTAATATGATTGTTCGAAACGTCCAAGGTTGTATTCTCTATCACTAAAACACTCTCATAGGGAGAAGGTAGGGAAGTTTGCTTAGCATATCTAGATTTGTACGATACTAGCATTATTTGGATAAAAATGACAAATATATGTAACCATTTCATGCACTGTTGCAGCAATATGAACAATGTAGATACGAATATACATAACATGTTTATCCAATGTATGCTAAGTTTTAAGAATGTAAATAATGTATATGAAAGAATGAAAAGTAATTTTAGCAAAATTATGCATAGTTTAATGAATGTAAACATTGTATAAGCAAAAGTAAAAAGTACTTTTATCAATGTTAAGCACAATTTCAAAAATGTAAGCATTTTGTAGATCTAATGATGAAGGTATATCAAAAATGACCACCCTAAATTGATGATTTTGAGTTAGAAGCATAAAACCTATGTTCTCAAAAATTTCTAGACTTATAGTATAAGGTACTAGGAGGTCTAGGAAGCACATAAATGAGGTTTCTGATGCTATAATAGGTAGTTAAAAATTTGAATCGAGACTAGGTCGCCCAAAATTGCGATCTAGTCCCAATACATATTTTTTTTCCATTTTTCTAAATTTTTTGAGTGTTTCAGGCTGTATGATGTATTCCTAAGGTGCAAATGTAGAATTTTAGAATTTTTCAACGAAAATATATATGCAAAAATGCAAGCTAACATGAGCTTTTCACTCATGCATTATTTTATAAACCCTAGGATGAAAACAATGCAAAATTCTAATGCAATGCAAGCTTTTTCCTAAGATGTAACTGTAAAATCAGAAGATTAACAAGTGTTGTACGGTCAGATTCACCAAAATGAACCACCAAAAAGATATAGGTCTAACAAGGGAAAGAGAATTCCCCTTACTAGGCCCCTAGGGTTTTTCACCTAGGAGCACTTGGTTTAGGAATTACTCTCTTTCGCCTAATGATATGCTTTTTGGGTAGGTTCATTCAAAGATAGGAGTTTTGTAGGGTTGTGTTATGTGTGATAAAGTGTGTCTAAGTACTGAAATGAAACTAAACTAACTATGGAATGCAAAGTAATGTAAATCTAAACTACATGCAATGTAAATTAAATGAACTAAATATATGCAAACTGGAAAGAAACTAGAAATAACATAAGTGGTACACCTGGGTATTGAAAGTTGTAGATGAAGAGCTCCAGAATGTTCTGGAATCTACTGGAAAGATTCATAGGGACACTTACGCCAGAATGGGTGACCTAGTCCTTCTGTCGGGAAAATTTGCCAAAGTGGGTTTCTACCAAAAGGGTATCCAAAAATGTCAAAATCCTAGAAAAAAGGTTCGAAGGGACTAGGTCGCCATTGTTGGTGACCTAGTCCTCTTTTGAATTTCTAAGAACTTGGAAGTATAGATTGGAGCCTTTGGTCTGCACTTTGGTTCCTGACAGTTTTCTGGTTCAGATCCTGCAAAAAATGGGCTGAAGGAGGTCTCTGAGCTTCAACTAGGGCTTTGTTGACTTGAATGACTTTGATCAATTGGCAACACCTTTTAGCACCTTTCTCCTTGACAAACCTACATACAAAAACTTGCAAATCACACATGCACAAAGGATACAAAGGGTTAGGGTTAGAGAATAGGGGTTTGCCTTAGTCAAACCCCATTTTGATAATCAAATCCAAATTAAATAGAGTGAAAGGAAGAGATGATTGAATGAGTAAGCAAATACAAACACTCACAAAATCCTTTGTTGTTGAAGTATGCAACATGCAAGAATCAAATCCAATGGAGGTTTCTTGAGATGACTTGTGCTTGAATGCTTTCTTATGAAGGTTGAGTGAAAGAGTGCTTGTGAAAATGAAAATGAGCTTAGGGGGGGGAAGTAAGAGAATAAGAGAGGAAAAATGAAGATGAAAACCCTTATTTGTACATGTTGTGCCCTAATTTCCTAAAAATATCACATGATAGGCTGACACTAGGATTTTGGGGGCTAAATTCTTGTTAGGTTTTTAATTTAATTTTGAATTTTAAGCCAAAAGGGACTAGGTCGCCCAAGGTGGCGACCTAGTCCACTTGGGAAAATTCAAGTGGTGGTCAGGAATGAAATGGTGATTAATAATGTTTATTAGGTTTGCCTCCAAAACACACTTAAGTTGGGCCTAAAAGTACATTAAGGGGACAAATTAGCCTAAGAAAAGGGTTAATTGGTTGATGATAAGCCTAGGAAGATGTGAAAATGTCTTACAACACTTTACAACACCTTGACACAAGGCTTGGAAATGGGTAAAAGGGGGTTATTTAGGTGAATTATGTTGAAAGGGTCTTAGAAAAGTGGGAAGATATGTTACAATACTTCACAACACCTTTGTAAAACACTATTAGATGGTTGTTGAATTGCAAGCGTTCAAGACTAAATCAAGGCAAAACAAGGCCAAAATCCAAGGGAAAAGGACAAAATGAGTGAAAATGTGTCAAAGACTACACTTTTTGGCGACACAACCACCTTGAATTTTGAACCTTTCCCATCTACTATTGGTTGGATCACATGGTGGAATTTTCCTCTCCATTATGTGATCTTCTTATGTGTATTTGGCTATCAATAGGTCTAGCAAGATAACCAACTTGAGAAGTATTTTAAAGGACACTTGGTTGCTCACAAAATTTAGCTGATAAATTCTCCTATTAATAAGACACTCCAATAAGCAATATAAGACACAATAAACATTACCTTCATCAGTTTAGTGCATATGAAGGTCATGGTGCTCATCATTGTTGGCTAAAAGAGGGTAGTTGTGTCACCCAATTATTTTTCCAATACTCGAAGAAAAATATTAACTAGTAATAAATTTCTTCAATGTCAAGATATCATGAAAGTCTTCTTCTCTCACTACTATCATGATTATTTTAACAATCATGTCTTCTAATATGAGGACCAAGTGCTCTCCTATCATATTGATATCATGAAAGCCTTCTTATCTCACTACTATCATGATTATTCTAAAAATCCCCATCTTATATGAAAAGATTTTATGAAGTTCTACATCCCAAAGAAGATCGATTGTACCATGAGCATATCCCTTGATTACAAACTCACTATTGGAAGATTTGTATTGAATCATTTTGCATCTATGCTCTTAGTTGAGTTTTTTCAAGCTTTGTGTCCCTACATTAGAGGGTATTTATACTTTTTTTATAAAGAAACATTCATGCTAGTTTCATTTATTCATGAGATCAATCAAGTCTTGATCAAACTAATTCGTAAATGTTGCATAAGCATTCCATTTCTTGATGGAACCCCGTCACTTTGCTTGTTGGAGTTATTATACCATAGTATGTTAGTATATTAGGTAAATAAATAAACATGCTAGTAGATGATAAATATATTTTAGTGCTCATCCTTAATGCTAGTGGCTAGTTTATATTAGTAGGTAAATAATGTTATTATCAATTGGAATGGATCTTGGTAATTGATCTAGGTAGTTGATAAGCGGTTCCTTATGGGAAAAGGTTGAGGCTTTATAAAATCCATTATGTACAATGTAAAAGATCTCTTGAGAAATAAATATACATTTATATTATTAATTTTCTCATGATGTAGATTTATTTTTTACCATTTTAATATAGCTCAATACTTCTTACAAGATCATTGTAAAGGTGCTTGCCATGATAATCAAGCTCATTACTTGGGAAATTGTTTGTCCTAAACAAATTAAATTTTGTAGCAATCATTTCATTCTTAATAATCTAGTGCTATATTAGAAATCCATCAAATAGGTGCAATAAAATTCTCAAGATGTGTTGCTTATGAATTTGGGTTTTCATAAGGTTTTATGATTATGGACTAGTCTTTAATTTATAAAATTATATCTTGGTTGGGATTTGTCCCTCAAATCATTTCCCATATCAAGCTTATTTTTGTTGATGTGAATGAGAAATTATTTTTTAATGGTTCACTATCCCTCAATTTTCTCTATAGAAGTCCATTTACTAAGGTTGTCCACTTGCCTCTTATCTCTATGTGCTATTTGTTGGCACGTTTGTCTATTTGTTGAAACATGCCCATAATGATAATCTGATTCATGGAATTTCCCTTCCCTACAACAACTTTGTCATCAACTCTCACATTGTATATGACAACATGCTTTTCCTTAAGAACTTTCCGAGTGAGCTAATTAACACCCTGGACATGCTCGACCTTTATTACTCCATCTCTAATTCTCAATGAGTTATGCATAAAATAAAATTATTTATAAGTACCCCTTCCCTATCCCGACCATGGATTCTCTTGCATAAACTCTTGTTTGGCATGATGCAATTGCTATATATGGATCCCCTTAGACTTAGGCATCTTCCTATTTGATAAATGGGATTGGTTACTTCAAAAATTTAAGTTTAAATTGATGAATCAAAGTAATTAGATTCTTTCTATGGTAGGTAGAATTCAAGTGACTAATAAAGTGCTCATTACCAACCATTTTTGTGTTTCCTCTTACTAGTTGCTCTCAAAGTATTTTTATATCCAATTGAGATGAGAATTCCTATGGACCAAATAGGGTAACAAAAAAGGCATGGTTGCTACCTCTTGAACCACTACATTCAACTATGACACATGTTTGATTACCAAATTTATTATTCATGTCTCATGGTGATTTCCCATGGGAACACTGTGTTCATCAACACATTGGTTTTGCCACTACTGATGCCCATTACCTCTTAGATATATGGAGAGATAAAATGCTACTTACATTGTTCTTGAAGAAAAAAGCATCAATCCCTTTCAACAACATTTGGAAATTTTAGTAGTCAAATTTAGCTAAGCTAGTTTGACATAGTTAGTCCCTTTACCATGGACTTAACTCCTCTTCCATTTGTTGAAATTGGATAATTTAGCTTGATGAAAACCCATTAGTTCTCTCCTCATGCCTTCATAAATCTTAGCTCCTCCATTAGGCTATTGCCACACATAGTGATCTTTGGGACTTCAATAAATTATCTTGGAAAAGTTGGCCTTTTATTTAATTTCAACTCCATCTTATAGTAGTGGATTTCCTAATTCTCTCTAAGTATCAAGGATTGGTGCCCCCTCCTTGCTTATTAAGATATTCATCTCCATTCTCTATAATTCTTCAAGGACTAGTATTGGTCCTTTGGTGCTCACTTCTCTTTTCTATTCAAGATTATTTATCATGCTCTTATTCTCGATCTTCCTCTTGCCACCCATCTTAACATAAAATAGAATTATTCCATCACTACAACCACTTGGAATATGTTAGCCCTCATATTTGGTTATTCAAATTGATTGCATAGTCTCAACCTATGTGTTGGAAGCTCTTGAATTTTGAACTCTTATTGGTCATCATGTAATAATTTCCTTCCTAAGGACCCCTAATCCATACCATTTTGACAAGAAATGCAAGACCATGAAACATGTGTTTTGTCTCTACTCTCATGCCCATTCTATTTTAATTCTCTTTTCATTTACTCTTCTTATTGTCTTCCTTTGTAAATAGAATCTAAAACATGCTCTCCTCACATCTCCATTTCTTGCAACATTATCTTTGAATCTTGCACAAAGCCTTTATCCCCCTCTCATGCAAGATTTGCTACTTTGTCATGTTGGCTGATTCATTCTTCCTTATTGAGCTTGGATTTTCAATGTTTCTTGCCTCTTTGTCCTTGTAGATGGCCAACCTTTTTGGGTTGTGCAAAGATAATAATGTCTCTCTGTGCATATCTTTAACATCAAAGACCAACTTCACACTCTTGAAGTGAAACAAGATCATCATGACACTCAATTGGTGCTATTGCTTCTCTTGGTACCACTCACCATAACAAAGGACTATTGAACCATGCTAATCATTGATACATCAAGAACGCTCAAGCTACTATTAACAACCTAGCTAGTTTCAAGGGCCTTCCCATTGAATGACTTGTTTTTCTAATATTTAAGTGATGATGTTGCTTTATTATTGTTTGAAGATGAACCATCCATAATTCTTGTGATTAGTAGTCACATGTCTCTATTATTCAATTATACTTCTTGTATTCCAATTCTACTATCTTGATCCTTAAACTTCTCTATATTAACCTGAATAACATTATTAATATTTTTTGTTGTATTTATTATTGATTACAACCTCTTGTAATACTTTATTTTATGTTTTTATATGTAAATTTATTTCAAAAAATAATTCTACAATTTAATTTATTCTGATTGTAATTTAAATGAGATTCGACTCTAATACTATTTTGAAAATATAACTTTTAAAGCTAAAATCATTTGAAAGAAAAAAAATATATAATAAATTATTATTTATTTTCATATAATTCAATTATAACTTAATTATAGGGAGGTTATAAATCATAATGTTATTCATGTAATTTTAATATAAATTTCCTCCCCTCGTGATACTACTTCATTCAAAGCTAGTTAGGAATGTTTGGTTCTACGAGGAATGTAGTTCGTTCACCTAGCCTAACTACCAAGGTTAGAGGTAGTGGTAGCTTTTTTATGATATAATGTACGTAAGACTTACCACTAACTTTGTCCAAAAGCTAGATAAGATCATACGAGACACTTACCTTTATTAAAGTATTATATTATATTGTGTTAAAGTTTTATTAGGGAGTCTACATTTAAATGAACATCATTCTCACGAATTCACTCAATCACTTAAAGCTATAATCTTTTGGTAGGAATTTTATTTTATTTTTGACATAATCTTTTACTACACAATTGTTTAGGCTCTTACATAATTTGACATTTATTTGTTTTAAATTTTTGGAGGAGTTATTAAGAGCTACATCAAATTATATGCATCAAATATTTGTGTTAGTTTTTAAGTCAATATTTCGGTTATATTTTGTTTTAGAATTTGTATCAATACATCTAATGTATGTTTTAAACAAAAGTTTGAAATTTAATTGGAAATTTGAGTTTAAAATTTGTGCTAACATTTTTACATCATACATTATTAAGATTTTCAATAACTTTGTTACCTTACAACAATATTTACATACACTTAGTTTTATTGCATCAAAAAATTATTACAAATGCATTTCAATTGCATTAGGATTAATATCTATATCTAGATAGGTATTAATTATATTTTATATTATTAGTCATTTTGATTTAAAAGTTAAAACCATATAATTTAATACATATTATTTGATTAGTTTTTCTATCAATTAGTTAAAAATTATTTAAAAAAAAAATGTATTATAAATCAAGAAAAAGTGTTACACTATATAATTATATATATAATGATATATGGGGTGAGCTTATTTAGATCAACCCCACATCATTGGAGATTATGAGAGGGACCTCCTCCTCACTAACATATCCATTATATACAACATATTCAACCTTAATTAACTTAAAAGTCATTCTCAACTTTACTTAACTTAGAAGTCATATGTTCAACTTTACTCAATTTAGAAGCCACAATAGAATTCTACCTTAGATGTCATTATATGGATTCAAACTTAGATCTCCATCTTGAGAACCCTATGGTCTCACCATTTGAACTCAACCCCTTCACATCTTGTTGTTCTTACCTAAAAAATTGGTGTTATAATACACACACACATGTTTATACATATATATGTATGTATGTATACATACATACACACATACATACAAACACATATCTATATATTGTTGTATTATATTATACATTAACACTCATGAACTGAACCATACTAGAGTCTTTTAGCCCTAAAGACCCCTCCTTCACATCTTGTTATTCTTGCCTAAAAAACTCGTGTTATAATATATATACATACACATATACTATATACATTTATATGTAGATACATATGCATATACATACATACATATGTACGAGTGTTATATATATATAGTGAATGGTGATCCTAGACCCGCAAAATCATGAACAAATAACACAAAATTAGTCATCATACAAGTCTAAATCAACATTCCTCATAAGATTCATTTGAAACACAAAGAACAAGAAATAAAAGGAAGGACACAAATGAAAGCAAACTAGATCTTATTCAAATGTTCAAACGCTCAATCCCATGGGGAATTGGTGCTATTTTGATGTGGAAAATAGACCTTTCCCAATTCCTTGCAAGCTTTGATGATTTTTTATGAAGATTGATTATCTTTGATGAAAATCCTTCATAACCTAGCTATGAAAAATAAAATGTGGATGAAAATGGATGAAAATGCTTAAGATTGTGGATCCAAATGAGCATGGTAATCTTACATGGATTATGGATGATCAAATGCAATAGAAGAGGCCTCTATTTATAACAAAGAAGGATGGGGGATTGAAGAATATGATGAATGTGGGATTAGAGATGGACCAATAGCATTGTGCCACTTGTCAAGATGCTAATGGAAGGAGGTGGAGCACATTTTGGTCAATGTGCATGATAAATGTTATTAGATTCAAATTTGAAATTTGAAAGTTGGTTAGCTGGAGGGAGATGAAAGATGAATTAAATGCCACTTGGCTCAAAGAAAAAGGACATGTAAGAGGTTTAAATGCCTTATTGGATGTACAAACCCTTTTGGAGGGATTTTTCAAATTTGGAGAATATTCCAAAAGTGATGTCTTTTTGAAGGTAATTGAAGATTCAATAAATCAATTAAAATGATATTCATGAGCAAGTTGCAAAATCTAGAGGATTTGATGGATTAGGATTAGCATTAATCATGGTTTGATTAATTTAGATAGAATTTAGCTGATTTGACAATTTGATTTAGATTTTAGGATTTAAATAAATCAAAATGAGATGAATAATGGTTTAGACTTAAATAAAGTTTGATTTATTTAATTAAAAAGGGTGGTGTTAGATTAAATCAAGTAAAAATTAATTTATTTAATTTAAAAGAGATGACTTTATAGATTAATTAAATAAAGTTAATTATTTAATTAAAAGAGGGACTATAAGATTAATTAAATAAAATTATTTATTTAATTAATAAGAGATGATGACTTAATCAGATAAATTTGATTTATTTAATTAAGAGATGAAATATGATGAATTTAATTGAATAAAGATTATTCAATTAAATTGATTGGTAAAGGAGATGATTCAGGACGAACTGGTGTTAGTGAAATCAGGATCAGGTGCATGTATATTTTGATATATATGTGTGTGTGTGTGTGTATATGTATGTATGTAGTTGTAGTGTAAGAAATTATATACCTTTACAATTTCACACTATGTTTGGGTCCCTTAATTAATTGGACTTAATTAAGCTTTTAATTTTCCAAATTATGCATTCCAAAGCCTTATTTATCCCGTTTCCCGAAAGGGAAACCAAAATTTAATTAATGCGATTAATATTTTAATTACATTTGAGAATGAATGTCCTAGATCTTTAGGCTAGGACACATTCGCCCAAGGGTGAATGGGTCCCCTTCAAGTCCCATGACCCATTTTTTAATATGTTTTTGGTGGTCTTTTAATGATTCAAATTTCATATGCAATTGTCAGCTTTTGGAATCTAATTTTCAGGAAATTAGATAAACACCTATAAATACATAGTATTTTTATCAATTCAAATCTAAGTTTCATACTCAAGAGATCATATGAGCAAATATTATTATCAAGAGCAGATTTATCAATCATTTTTTGCAGCATTCAAGATCATATCATCATGTTCAAGCTTATGTGTGTTCATATCATCTTGTGAAGGCTAATATGCATTGTTGATCCCAAAGCATCCAAGCATTCAAGTATCCAACAAATCAAGCAAAGCAAGATCTAATTCCTTGGAGTGATGTGTTTGAATTCAATCCTCTAAGGGAAGCCATTAAAGGTTTGGTGAGTTGTAGCAAGCAAGTGTTCATTCATCATTCCTTCCATTTACCAATTGTTATTCTATCAAGGTTTAATTACCATACATGGGGTTTGACTAAGGCAAACCTCCATTCAAACAAACATTTTTTCCCTCTTTGTATGTGCAAATTACAGGTTGAAGAAGTACTAAAAGGATCTCAAAGAGAAATTTTACAACATTGCATAAGTTGTCACCATTGTTGTCAAGCAATGAAAACTCAATTGTAGATTTTATTTCTAACTTTTCGACAGTGGGACTTGTGTTAAATTGAAGCTAAGATCCAGCATCAGAGGACTGTCAAAACTTATTCTAGACACCCTAGCCAAGACCCATTTTCCCTAGGGCGAACCTATCCTTTAGTAGTGCTCCAAACCAAAATTTTAATGTCAGGTACATGTGTCCTAACCCTTCTTAGATTCACCTACAAACTGCGCTTCTATTTATCAGTGATTGGGACCTTACATTTTTAGTATTAGGGTACATAAGATCATTAGTTTAATCATTAAAAAATATTTCTAATCCTTTCCAATCCCCCTTAGGATATAGATCTAGGTTTGGTTGGCTCACCTTTAAGGTTGATAGTCAAACAATTCACCTTGTCGATCTATATCCCAATGAAATTTATAAAAATGTGGGAATGGCCCTAGGTTATGAACACTAATCTTAGAGTCGCCATATTTTTATGTTTTAGTAGCATTATCATCCTTGGAGAAAACCTTATTTATCCTGTTGTGCTAGAATGTATATAAAATGTATTACTTGTAAATCTACCCTTGAATGGGGTTATTGCAAAGAAGATAAGTTACTGGAAAGGTTATCATGCTTATATTTAATTATAAAGGAAATAATGTAGTCTTTAATATGTATATACATATATACATACATACACACACATATATATGTATATGTATATGTATATACATATATATGGATATATGTATTCATATATACATATATATACATATGTATGTAGATATATACATATAGATATATGCATACATATGTATATATAGAAAGATGAATAAATATATACACATATATACATATATCTATATGTATGTATGCATATACATATGTACATAATATATATAATATATAACACTAGTTTCTTAGGAGATAACAACAAGACATGAAGAAGGGATCTTTAGGGCTAAAAGACTCTAGTATGGTTCACTCTATATGTTAGCCCTAAAGATCCCCCCTTTACGTCTTGTTGTTCTTGCTTAAGAAAATGGTATTATAATATAGGGTAAGTGCACCAAGATGTGATACAAAAAGGGGGTCTTAAGATGCCACTTTTTTTTTTTGAAATCAACAAACCTTGATATTTCATGAGAAAATGAAGATAATTATGCTCAAAATTTGAAGATGCAACAAGAATAAGAGTTGTAGTGCTTTCAATCTACTTTCTAAAATACTATTTTTTTGAAAATGGTGAAGATTAATGGTTTCAAAAAGGGGGAGCACACAAAGTAGTCCTATTTAAAAAAGAAACACATAGTGTTTGGTGTGCTCCCCCTAAAATGTTATCTATGAGACTGAATGGTTGGGTGTTGTTAAGGATTTTCAGTTGGGGTTGAGAAGGAGACCTTACTTGGCATAGCTTAGTACTTTGAGGTGTTAGCAGAACATGTTATGTTATGTGATTTACAATTTTTCTCTCTTTGTTCTATGGCTATTTGTTGGAAGTTCACATTCAAATGGTTTGGTGTGATGGACTTGGGAGAGTTATGGTGACTTGTTCTAAGAGATTATGTAGCTATTTCGTTGCATATATGGATCATTGTGATTAATCTTTGTTATTATATGAATTTGACTATTAGCCACAATTCAGTTTGAGTGTTGATTGGTAGACATGGTATGTCTTGATCTATTTTCAAAATTGATAATACCCATGTAGTGGATGTTCCTAGATGTGTATGTTCTTCATTGATAGGATTTATACATGGAGCTTATGGTTATAGTTTATGGGTTGGATATGTTTTTGGCATGAGTTATAATGATATTTTATACTTTTAAAGGTATGAATGATTGGATGAATTAGCATTTGTTGTGGTTTATATTTTGAATAATGTGAATTTTTTATTTGGTAGCAACTTGGAGCCTTTGTTATCGCTTGGATTCAATGCTTGTGTTCTTTGGATTGGTGCATCTTCATCTTGGCTTGTTCCTGTTTTTCAATAGGTGGCATGTTAGAGGATGAGATGTGTTTTTCCTTGAGATGGTGGTCAAATTGGGTGTTATTACAAGTATCTTGATTGAATATAAGAGCATGCTAGAGACTCATGTAGTTTCATGGATGGCTATGATATATTTCATCAATTGACCCTTATGCCAATATATACAAGAAGCAGTAGAATGTTAAGAAAGGGGGGTGCACACCTTACACAAGAAAACAATTATTTTAATTATGTAAAATAAATATTTATTTGTGGTGCATCTTTGGGAGATGTATTTAGCCACATTAAGTATTTAATTTTGGTCCACTTGTAAAGTTGTATGTGACATTGGTTAGATATTTTATGTGAGTTGCACATTGAAAAAATATTTATTGAGAAAACTTAGTGTCGAAAAGTAAATGTTGGGGTCAATGGTTATTGAGACACATGCTTTTACCTATACCACTTAGTTCTTTTGTGTGAGCTTAAATCTTTAAAAGAAAACACATATTTAATGTTGAGGTTAGCTTGTTAGCTAGTTGAAGGTTGTCTATTGAGCTCTCTTGTTGAGTGCATATGTGAAGCATGGCATGGGATGTGAAGCTACACATTTGAACACATGGAGGATGCATTAGAGAAGCTTGATGTTTCAAAAGTATTCATGGAGACTCTTTAGGTGTATTATAATATTTCATTTTTAATAATAAATTGAGTGTGGATGCTTTTGGAGGCTATGTTTCTCTCTCTTAATGGTTTTTCCTAGGGTATATCTTGTGTTATTTTGTGGCATGTCTTTGATTTTTGGATTATGGATATTATGTAAGCTTGTATGCAAGCTTTTATCTCATAGGGTTATGTAGGAAATGGTTTGATCAACCAAGTAATTTCCTAACAAGACAAGACAAAAAATGGATTGCGATGAGTATGGGAGGAAGCACATAGTGTATTTGCAAGTCTCAAAGTTCATACTGAAGGTGGGATTCTAGAAAATAATGAGTCTCAAGGTGTATCTTAAGGCTTGAAAATAGGAGATGCTAGCAATAGAGAGATATATTTTGGAGAAACTCAGGGAGGTCTTCAAAATATGCTCCCATTCATAAAGACTATGATTTGGAAGACCACAATGTTGGATATTTTAGAGGGAAATGTTGCAAAAAAATCATCACATTGATCTTCTTACCCAACTTGATGGATTTTCTAAGAGATGGAGACATGGTTAAAGTAGCTACTCAAGCCTACATCAATAAAATTTATATTCCTGAGCAAAAAATGACAAGTGATTTTAGTGTATAATCACTAATTAGGGGCGATTAATGTAGGAGGTGTTTTCTATTTGGATTTATTGGCATCATCAGGTGTGGCAAACTACCTCCTCCTAGTAGCTAGGGAGGGCCTAGTCAACAAATCCTAAATTGCTTTCAAAGCCACATTGGACAATGAGAGTTGGGTTGACAACTACAGGAGAGGGTGAGGAATGTCACTAATACCATCTACCTTTTATGGAGAAATGTGCCAACCCAAGGTACCAAAAAAGAGAAGACGAAGGAGAATGCAAAGTATGAAAAATGTGCATGGGAGAGCTCCTACAACAATTGATTCACTCTATGCCTTCAAAAATGGATACCTTGGGTCTAGCCTAGCTTGGTAAATGAACATTTTTGACATTTTTTATAATCTAATTGTACATTAATTTTTGCTTTGCTAATCTTATTGCTCATATTAAATAACAAAAGTTTCATAATTTTATTTCTATAATATAAAAGAGTATTGCTCAAATGATTATAATTATGAAGTTTTTTTTTTTTTAATAATGATTGATGAATTCAAAAACACATAAATATACAAACAATAATATATATACACAAATATTCATTATAAAAATGATAAAAATAGAAAACAAAAAACGAAAAAATAAGATATAAATAACTTATCAAAGAACATATTATCATCCTTGACAAATATGTTAATCAATTAAACTACAACTTTTCATGAAAAATAACTTCAGAAATAAAGCCATACAAATTTTTCTTACAAGCAAGGTCGACCGTCAAATTTTCCCCCTAAGCTCCAGCCCTCGTTGCCATTTTTTCTCCCCTGTACGGCTTCCTGTTCCAGCGGAGTAAACTTGTGATTGGAAAGGGGGTCCATTTTTGGAGAGCGCTATTTGGCATTTCCCCTGATTTAGAAGATTTTGTCTGGTCCTCAACATTTGCAGACAGCTGGCAAGGGGGAAACCACTTACTACGGGCACTTTTTTCCCTGATTTGGCGTGAGGGTTCAATATTTCTACATTTTCTCCATCTTTGGTCTTCCTGTGCGTAGTTCAGAGTACGGCTTGCAAAGAAAATGGCGTCTAACAGTTTTCAGTAATCTTTTTTGTCCGATTTCTGCGTATGGCATGAGAACCATTTTTTATTGGAAGTTTTCTCTGACTCCTCATTGTACGACCTATTTGTGTGTGGATATGCGTATATTTATGCTTTATTTTGCACGGTCTGCGTGCAGGAGGTCCTCCATTAGTTGTTCAGTGTCGGTGAAGCATGCATTTCCAGAACATTCATGTCCTGTATTGACTCTAAAAATGTTTTATCGAAAAGTAAAGAAATGGAGTGGACTCACTTCTTTCTTTTTCTTTTTTTATTGGAACAATGTAAATTTAAGAATTACAGCGTATGGCAGTTGAAAAAACAAAAACATTCATATTTTCGTTTGGTCTAGGGTTTGTAGTATTTTTCCCTTTTCTAGGGTTTCGAAGGTTCCATGTTTAGAAAATTTATTTGGTGAGGATACCATGGAGATTTTAGTTTTGTTTAGAAATAATGATTTTAAATGGTGATTTTTTTTGTTTGTCTTTTAAAGAGATATCGGAGTTCATATTTATATTTGAAGGGATTATAAATAAGAATTTTATTTTCGTTTTAAAAGGATGGTTATGAATGAGGATTTCATCTTTGTTTCAAAAGGAATGATCACAAATCAAGGTTTCATTTTAATGGTTACAAATGAGGACCTCATATGTATTTCTATAGATACTTTAGTGTCATATCATAAATACATCTACACACAAGATATCTAGATACTTCGAAAATATTACTTCAAAAGCATTCAACTTAAATTTTAATAATTCTAAGGATTCTTAATTAAATCATTTTCATGCATCAATCATATTTTTAAATATATATACACTAAAATAAAAGAAGCTTTTTAGTTACATCTTGTAATAAGATTATAGCTAGTTGTTTTAGTAATTTAGAGAAATATTCAAAAAACACCAAATTTACTAGTTTTTTTTCCATTTTGGATTATCCTATATTTCCTTTTCATATGTTATAAGGAGTACAAAGAATTATAATGTATACGAAATAAGGGATATGATTGTTATTATTTTAAACTGAGTCAAATAAGACTACTTAAATATTACTATTATTATTAAGTCAAGTTATAGATTACACAAATAAAAAATGGATATAGCAATAAGGTTTCTAAGAAAATTGTCCAAACCTCAACAACCAAATAAAATAGTTGTTGATAAAACAACAATAGTAAACAAATAACAAAACAACACAAGTAGAGGACACCAACAAAAAATCACATTCCATAAAGTTGGATATGATATAGCTTAGTTTCTCAACTCTAGGAGGAGCAAAAAAAAAAATCTCACAAAAGCATTAAGCTCCATAAGCTTTCAAAACACAGGCCACAAATAATCAATTGTTAATTATCATAAGCAAATGGAAGGAAAGGAACTATTGCTATAGGGTGTTTAAGCCCCCCATGTTTAGTCTGCTAGTTGTTGATGGTGTTGAAAGAGCGAGAAAAAAAATATGAATATAAATGATGATCCATAGATCATCCATAGATCATCCAATGACTATGCAAACATAAGGAATTTTTTCCTTGATCTTTAAAATTGAAATGTTGTACATATGTCTAGCCAAACAATATAATTGGATAGAGAAATTGAAATCTACAACTACCACAAACAAATAACTAATCTTTATAAATAATGTTCATTATCCTACATTCTTCTCCATAATGAACATTAAGAAAAATGATCATTATTCTATCATTTCTCCCCCATAATGAACATTTGGAAGAACACCAAGAATATCTTGAAGTGTTTAAAATTGATCATGAACAAGGTACTTCATGAAGATATTGGTGATTTGTGTCTTTATAGGACAATAAACAACTTCAACCAAACATTTTTGAGCTATCTCATATATGTAGTGGTGTTGAATGCCAATATGCTTAGTGTTGTTAAAACACTAAATTCTCACTCATTTGAATAGTACTTTGGTTATCACAATACCACATTATGGGATCATTTTAGATTTTTTACATATTCTCTAATAATATCATCAACCAAAATGTCTAGCAAGCAACAAACATAGCAATATCATAATCCTTCATATTAAAACCTTTGGAGAAGATCTAAAACATACTTTTTCTAAGACAAAAAACATACCATCTACATGTTTCCAAACTTCAAGACCAAGAAAATAATATATTTAATGTTAAATTAATCATTTTGAGTTCTAAAACCATATGTTCTCTAAATTCATCAAACAAAGAAGAATTGTTCTCAATGTAAATATATCATTCACATAGATCTAACAATAATAAGAATATCCTCACTAGAATACTTGATGTATAGATTAGGGTCTAATTAACTCTTGACACGATCTTTCTTCTAGAGGTAAGAGTCAATTATAGAATACCATTCCTTTGGTGCATGTTTAAGACCATACAAGGCCTTCAACCTATAAACAAAGTATTCTTTACAAAGTACTTCAAAAAGTTGAGGTTGAGTGAGATAAACCTCTTCATCAATGTAAACATTCAAAAATATATGTTTTATATCCATTTGATAAACTATCCAACCATTTTGAGCAATTAAACTACTTTTCGTGGAGAAATGCACCAACCCAAAGTACTAAAAAGGAGAAGATGAAGGAGAATGCAAAGGATGAAAAATGCACATGGAGAGCTCCTTCAGCAATAATTGATTCAATCCATGTCTTCAAAAATGGTACTCTAGGTCTAGGCTAGCTTGGTAAATGAACATTTTAGATATTTTTGTAATCTAATTGTACATTAATTTTTTCTTTATTTGCCTTATTGCTCATATTAGATAACAAATAACAAAGGTTTCATAATTTTATTTCTATAATATAAAATAACATGGTTCCAATATCATATTTACATATAATTTCTTTTAAATAATGATTAAAAAGTTCAAAAACACATAAATGATACAAACAATAATTTGTATAAACAAATATTCATTATAATAATGATAAAAATAGAAAATAAAAAATGAGAAAGTAAGATATAACTTATCAAAGAATATATTATTATAAAATATGTTAAATAGTATAAATTCTTTTGGTATAGCTTCCTAGAGCCATAAATTATAAGCTATACCGCCAAAAAGTGAATTTTAATAAAATATCTTCCTAGGCAGGAAAATGAATGATCAAAATTTTGGATGCCAAAGCAAAAGGGGGAGTTACACTTTCCAGAACATTTTATGGCGGTTATTTATTCCAAATAAAGGGTTAAATAGAGGTTATGAGAGGTGACTCCATTGGTGTAGATTGTGGCTCTGAATAGTAGCTTTTTCTTACAAAGCTGATTTTACTTGTAGTGAATCTGTAGTTTCATTAAATTGCACACCATGGAAATTTCACACTTGTGCCTTAGCCTATTACATTTATGGCACCTTGCCACATTAATGACAAAACCTTATGATTTGGAATTTTACGATTTCAACTCCATAGGGGACAATGTTGAAGTGTTAGTAGTCTGACACCTCATTTCTTATAAATTTTTGAGTAGGACTCCTATGTGATGCATGAACATCCATGTGACGTGCTAGTTCCCTCAATTTTTTTGAGTTTTAAATGAGGTAATATCGCATCCTTTGCCTATGACACATGTCATTGCGACAAAATCACGAGTCTAATGGCTCTTCCCACCCATCCAACCTCACAAAACTCCCCCTTTCTCTCATTCTGTCTTTCATTCTTACTGTGTTGCACTCTCTCTTGATCTCTTGCTCTATTCTCTCTCCTATAAATTTTCTCTCTTGATCTTCACAATGAAGCTTTGTTGAATTCTCATCTCATCAACAGTCAAGGCTCTCTTGCAAGCAAACACATCTTGACTATCAAGCCAAGAGGGAGCCACATATATTGGTAACACTCTCTTGTTTACTTTGTTTCGTCTATTTACAACTATCTACTCATCTCATATATTCTATTTGTGATAGGGGATCTTCTCCACAACGAGGTTTGTTTCTATCACACATCCGGTCTATAAATTTTTATTTCAATATATCTATTTTTGTCTATCTAGTTGTTCGTGGAGGTGGAAACACCAAAAATGGGTGTTTGACTGAGGCAAGCTTTGAAACAATCCCAACATTTTTCCTCATTCTTTCTATGTGCAAGTTTCTAGATTTGAAGAATTGGGTATTTCAAATTCCAAGTTTTTATCTCTTGATTTGACAGGGATGAAAACATGGGGTGCAAACATCCCCATGGTACACTGTCATTCATTGACCACGACTTTGTCCTTTTAGGGGTAAATTTTTTAAGTTTTAACATTATGTCTCTGTAATTTATATCTCATAATTTTCTATTAGTTTCTATTAAATTTCAATTTTACCATCCTATCTTAACATTTCATTTAATCAAGTTATTGCAATAATTTCCATTTCATACTTTGTCACTTGAGTTTGTACTTTGAGGTAGTCGAGGGCTATTCACTCCCTATAGATTCATCTTTTTCCTAAAGACTCAAGATTCGTGAATCCTCTCCTTTACATTTTGGTGAACCCAATGTGAAACAAATCATGTTGGATATTTTTCTTTAAAAATTTAATGCTTTTGATAATACATTCTCTAAAGAATATTTTGATATGTTAGATGAAGCCCTAGATGATTTCTAGAGGCATATTCTCCTATCCATAGATATGTTGAACAAAATTCTTCATCACAACCATCTTATTCTTCACAAGTTGAAGAGTCTATGAATGTATTTGTAGTCTCTACTGCCCCTCGAAGGTGTAAGAGACCCATCATTTATGTGACTCCGACTAGCCCATCTCTTAAAATAATTTGTTTTATTTGTGGGGTTCTTGTAGCTAATGACACAACACACCTTTACACAAGATTTATGCAATGTAAGGCTCCCTCCTATAGAGAGGTAGCCCATACAATACTAGAATAAATAAATAAAAATTAAATCATCCAACTTCTTTACCGCCTTCTCAACCAAACCTTCCTTAAGCACCTAAGCCTACAGTTAAAGAACCTGGTGAGTATGATCTTGTTGAGCAACTTTGCATTACTCCTACCAATATCTCATTGTGGTATTTTTTCTTTAGACTTGTCTGATTTATCAAGGTATGCTTCAAGAATATTTACAAAATATTCTCTTGCCTTCTTTTGCTAGGTTGACAAATTTTAATGTGTTGATGGCTCATATTCGTGCAAATTCATCAAATATCATGTTCTATCCACATGAACTCTTGCCTTCAAAGGTATAATGGCAAGTGGATCCTCTATTGATAATATTAAATATTAATAATATTGGTATTAGGCATGCTCTTATTGATACCAGTTTGGCTCTCAATGTATGTAGCAATGACAGTTTGTTACCTAAAATTAAAATTGATTCAACTTCTCTTGCTAATTCTTTGTATATTTGTGGATTTGATAATTCCAATCATCAAGCCCTAGGCACGATAACCTTGCCTTTGAGTTTGGAACCCATTATCATACCCACCCTAGTTTATGTTATGCCAAGTCCTTTACCTTATAAAATTCTCCTGGGAAGACCCTAGATTCATGCTTTGGGAGCAATCACTTCTAATTTGTATTATTCTATAAAATTTATTGCTAATAACGAAGTGGTTACAATCAAGAGCAAACCTGATGCTATACACCTTTGTGAAATGACAACTATTGTTCGGGCCTTGGTTGCTTCTACTCAAGAATTTTATTCCTTTGTTATCTTCTAATGCATTGACATATGCTCTGACAACGCCTATTTTTGTAAAGAAGCTAAGGTAGTGGAACAACTTCTTACACTAATCTTGAGAGTAGAATAATGCAAAACTTTACAAATCTTTTAAATAATTACAAAAACTAAAATAAAAATACACATAAATATCATGCATACCACAACATAGTGATTTACATGGGGAAAACCCTTTTAGGAGAAAAACCCCACACTCCAAAAGCCATCCAATATATTGTTCAAAAATCAAGTAGATTATAATTTACTTGCAAAGAAAGATTCTCACAGGAGTATCACCAACCAAATATCCAAGGGAAACACGACTGGTATCAAACTCTCAAAATACAACACAATACAAAACCATAATATAATGCCTTCACAAAATAGGGTTTCCTTCAAAGGCAAGTAAAGCCAACAAAATATCAACCATCAGATCTAAGACCTAATGTTGAACGGTCCAGATTTACAATAATAAAATATACATAAAATTTATCTTTTAGGAGCATTGCCCCCAAGCCCCCATTAGGGTGTGCGACCCTTGAACCCCCTGTAACCCCCTGCACTTACCTATCAACAATAAACCTTATATAACTACAAGGTTGAGACATATTTTCCTAGCAAATATCCCACTTGTTGAACACCTTACAAGCGCAACAAGAGGGAGAATAAACATCATCTCTTAATTGCTAGGGGCCAAAATGCCCACAAAATTTGAACACCATTTGAACTTCTTTGTGCTCACAAATTTAGTTAAAGAATTAAAAAAAACCATCAAAGTCTCTACCTTAACACCCTTCACCCTACCATATTTGTCTGTATCTCGAATAAAATGATATTTTACATCAATGTGCTTGGTCCTGGCATGAAATGTTAGGTTCTTAGCTAGACAAATTGCACTCTGATTGTTGCAATTAATTGCAACTACACCTTGTTTTATTGCAATATTCGAACACAATATCTTAAGCCAAATGACTTCTTTACAATTTGAGTATCTATCATAGACTCAAATTTTGTAGTGGAAAAAGAAACAACATACTATCACTTACTCATCCAACTAATTGCACCACCAAATAAAGTAAACACATAAGCATTGGTGGATCGTCTACTATCAACATTGCTTGTCCAGTCTGAATCCACTAACCATAAATTTCAAGGGAAATATTATCTTCAGTAAAATTACTATGATAACATAAGGAACACTTTGAGGTATCATGCAAATATATGAAGACTCTTTTAACTACATCCCAATGAACTCTACCAGGATTAGACATATATCTAGAAAGAACTCCCACTACTTGGGCAATGTCTAGTCTAGTACAAGCCATAACATACATCAAAATTATAACTGCACTCTAGTAAGGCACTCTGCACATGTCTTCCATCTCTAATGGGATGTTGGACAATCTAAAATAAATAACTTTGTTGTAGTTGAAAAAGAAACACACACCAATCTACAATATTGCATGTTAAACCTCTATAAAAAATTGAATTGACATACTTAATCTGGCCAAGACATAATTTTCTATTCACTCTATGTCTTCTAATTTATGTCCCAAGAATGTGTCTAGTAGCACCAAGATCTTTCATTTCAAATTTCTAGCTACAAGTTGATATTTTAGTTATGTAGAGTAGGGGGATTTGTCATCCCTGAGGCTCCAGGTTATGGGAGAGCCTCAAGGAACGAATTTCCCTAAACTACCTTAGGTTATTTAATAGGTTGAAAAGGAATGAAAAATAATGCACTATATCCCCTTTACTAAAAATAGGTGTATTTAGAACCGGGTGATCTGACCATAGAGGTTGTAGACTGTAGACCAAACAACTCACTATCTAAGGACACAATGCAGGAACTGGAATCCAACGCAATGCGTTGACATTTCAAGGACGCACTAGAATCCTAAATGAATAGAGGTCTAATAAAAAACCAAAAAAATAGAGGGCCTATTTACAACTCAACTATTGAAGTTTTACAATTTGAGAGAGAAAATATAGAAAGAAAAAAGTACAACAAGAAGAATACTAGAAAGCTATTCTAGTACGAAAAAATGACAAAGAAATAGTAGGAAAAGATACCTTTCCACTCGCGAAATCCAATCCTTCAACCATAACTCCAAATGGATGAAACAACACATGCACATGCATGTAAATGAGAAAAATGTTGGGTTATGTTTTGAGGTCTACCTCAGTCAAACCCTCGTTTTGGTGTTCCCACCTCCACAAACAAACAAATATGTAACAATATAGAGAAATTGCTAAAGAAGAGAAAGGAAAGACACTATCAAATAAAGTGCAAAGAAAGTTTGAATGCTACTCTATAAGACAATGATGCAAATACAATGAAAAAATAATGTTGCCTATCCTTCTACTAGCACTGAAGGCCAGGAGGAGAAGATGACGAGAGGCTATGCCTTACCAAGAGAGTAGAGCTTTTTATACCCTGTAAAAACAATAATACTGCAAAAAGGTGTTGTGGAGTCCAAGAAGGGAGCTTGAAAAAACTAGAAGAAGAAAGAGTGATAAAGAAGAGAGTGAGATTTTGCATGAAGGAATGAGAAATCTACATGAAGGAGTCAAAGAATGAGTTTGAATGCTCGAAATGGAGGTAACTAGTCATTTTTTATCAGTCAAGGGTTGACAAAAGACATTACCTTCACAACCAACCAAAAAAATAATGCCTCTACAAATTTCGGGGAAAGCAATCCTATCAAAATAGAAGCATGAAATGCGGATGTCCGTGCAACATGCACACGTCCCCAAAAAAATTCCTCCATTGATGCAAAAAGACAAGGTCATGCGATAGAAATAAGCTAATAGTGATATGTTTGCATCATCGAACTTATAATTTCTAAGGTAAGGGTAAACAAATGAGGAATTTTCCTAGGGTGTGAATTCACACCATTAAATTTTTCCCCCATTTTAGCAAGCATATGTGTTAGTGTAAATGTGAACTAAAGTAGAAAGAGATTGAAGAGAATATACCAGTAGCATCGAGGAAGCAAATCTTCGATCCGTCACACCTCAACATGAAGAAAGGAGAAATGACTCCACATGTTCTTGATCTTGCAAAACTAGTTGAACATGAAAGAGAGGAGGCTTCATAGGTTCTCGATCCTACAAAGAAAGTTGTGATCTAACCACAAACAAGAGGCTATAGACAAAATATGTTAGGAAAAAATTGTAAGACACACATTCATAAGACACATAAGCTGGCATGATAACCGACAACCTGATCAAATAGACACAAGAAAAACATTGATCAAATAAGTTTGCAACTACTACAAACTCCATTATAGGATAGTCACAAAAAAGATGGGTCTAGTTGGGTTGCCCCCAAGCTAGATGTGAGGATATATGATGTCTGACATCAAGCCACAATGACATCAAATATCAAATAAAACACTCAATTTTGCAAGACACCAAAGAATTCACTTTAGAAGATATTTCAAAGGGGATTCATTTGGTAGGAAACCCTTCAAGACACCAAGGGGTCCATTCAAGGGAATGCTCCAATTGAAAGACACCACATTTTCTACAAGTTATTCTGTCATTGACGAGTCCTTTTGAAAGATCCTTTCATCAAGGAATCTATTGGAAATAATTCTCCTTCTCAATGGAAAGTTTTCAAGCTCTTTCATTTTAGAAAAATTTCTCCTTTTTCAAAGGAGATTTTTCAGACACTTTCACACATGGGATCCTTTTCAAAAGAAAATTTCATCCATGAATCTTGAGAAAATGCAAAATTTTGGAAAATGATGGGCTTCAATAAGGTATTCTTTCATCAAGGAATTCATTTTAAAGATTTTTTTACACCAAGGAATCCTTTTCAAAGGAATTGACAAAATTGAAAATTAGAAAATGGTAGCCCCCCCTTAGGATGATATGTATTGCACAAAGGAGCACATGAAATCCTAAGGAGAGAAAGTAGAGATAGAGACATGTTGTGACATGAGATACATGATGACATATATTTGTGGTATGTTGTCATGCATATAAGGGACAACACATAAGAACCACAACATTAAGAAGCAGATAGAGACAAAGAAATGAAGAGAGATAGGGGGATCTGAGAACCCAAGGTCAGATTTGTTCATAGATACAAATAGATATAACATATTTTATGAATGAACAGTCATCAATCCTCAAAGTTATCATAACATGAAGAAGAGCACATGAAGACAAAATAAAAATTAAAAAAATGGGTCAACATGGAAGAGGGCCTGAATGCCCCCAATGCTTTGCATTATCAACGATATCAAAAAGAAAATTCACAACATATAGAAGAATGATGATACATATAGAAGAATTTCATGAAAAAATTTCCATGCCTGTATCCAAGAACCTACAAGGGTAGAAAGGGTCCTCCAGGAAAGATCATAAACAAAAACATACGAGCACGAGGGAATACAAATACACAAAAAAATTTGCATTACAGATAAAGAAGAGGTACCACCCTACTCCTCATTAACCAATAGGTTGTCCTACTCCCAATCTAGATCATTGTAGGGGGAGGGCGGATGAGATTGCAAGGGTGGGATAGTGAGGGTAGTACCCTCTGACTTACCTAAAAGAAAGGCCAAGGAAGAAGGCCCCTCAAGGTCTTCTTTATTGAGCTCTTGTGAAGAAAAATTCATCAATCTTGCAAAGATCAAGGACAAAGCTGAGATATCGTCCATCGAATTAAACATGCACTTTACTGGAGTGCCATATGTCAATCAAGTGGGAGAAGAATGAAACAATCGATAGTCATTGCCAACCTCATTGAGAGGGTAAGTGTAAAACTTATGGGAAGCGGGGGCTACCTTTGTCATGAGGATAGTGCAGGCCAAGAGAGAACTAGCTTCATAAGAAGGTGATCCCTTCTTTTGAACACCACTTGCAGTGAGGTCATCCTCTAGCTTATGCTTTAATGGAGGATGCAAAATCCCCACAAAAGAAGTGGAAGTCGAGGAGGAAGAAGAAAAAGTCATAGAAAACACCACCGTTGTGTTCGTCATGTTTATGGGCTAAGATAAGGGAGGGATATTAGAGAGGGACATCAAAAGAGGAGGCTTCATGGAGAGAGCAATGAAAACCTGCACCATTGTTGGGGTGAGCATCAATTGGGACCTATTTTGGGGGATCCAGAAGCATAATAGAGGTGATGGGAACCGAGGCAAAAACAATAGAAGAAATCACAATAGTAGTAGAGGATACAAAAATAGGGGCCACTAGTTCTCCCTTCATCTTTTTCAAGATGGTGTGTTTGGTGGGTAAAGAATTTCACATACGCTTATGCTCATACATAAACCAATTACATTGGCTATGGGTTTTGGAAAACAGAGCTTGAAAAGAGACCGGGGTTGTTTTTTAGCCATAGGAGTATCCTTCACAACCGTTTCTAGTGGGAGTATGGTCTCCTTGGAAAGAGTGGGAGGAGGAAGCAGAAGAGAGAAAGCAACCACAAGAAGAGAAATAGAAATAGGCACCTCAACGATGGGCCTCTTCCTGTTCTCTACCTTAGGGATAGTTAGAGGAACAATAAGAGGTTGTGAAGGCTAAGACACAAGAGAATCCCCATGAGGACCCTTCCCCTTGCCAGAGATAACAAGTCTAAGAATTGTGAGAAAATCAAGAATCTAGAAGACTTGATGCTTCACGTTTTTCCATGTAGGCACCATCACACTTCCCATGTGAGGCATGGGAGTAGGATCCAAAGGTTCCATAGAAAGACAAGAATCAAAAGAAAGAGAATATGACATGAAAGGAGAAGGCCCTTGAGCATGAGAAAGCTTCTCATTCCCCTTTTTCTTGGGCAGAAGAAGCAATTTGCTACTGCACAATCATGGAAGCCTTCATAATGATTGCATAAGGGGGCACTGGATAACTAGCCTTTAGTGTTGAACCCCCGATATTATACATAATATAAGCCTTATATAAAAAATCTCCCCTAGGAGGGAGAGGTCTGACCAAGGTAGGATAGAAGTGATCCAATGTGAAGCCCCCACACGACACTAATGACTTATAGCTAGTGTCATTTACTACATGCTCAAAACCCTCATGTGGGAATTTTAGGTACTTGTGAACCATAGAGGTGACACTGTTCATAGAGGCTAGCTAAGAGATATGTAGCCTTACTCAAAATAAGTCAGACTTTAGAATGATTAAAAATGAAACATCAACAGCCTTGGGTCCTACTATGACTGATAAAGAAATAGATCCCATAGGGGCAATAGAGATTCCATCATCTATACCGAGGGTGGTCTTTGACTCTTCATACCTCTCCTTGTGTAATCTATTTATAAATAGATTCTCCTTCATTATCAATTTAACCTAGCTCATCGGATCAACTAAGATGCTAGTTATGAAACTTCCATTAATCTGAGTGAGGATGTATAAAGGGGATAGCTCCTTATTAAGAGGTTCATCATGTGAGGTGAATGTTATGTCATGTGTTGTACTCACATTTTTAAAGAGGAGGGACAAGCATGAATGAGACCATGTTCATGTATTTCGATGGAAATACCTCAAAAGATGCAAAACATTGTACTAGCAAACAGTGACCTAGGGTGATCCCACAATAGTGGTTTACAATTTTTGGCCAAGCATGACACTAAATTAAAATTTTCTAACTAAATCTTCACTTTCGGGCACCTATAGTGGCTAAATCATGAGGAATTTGAAGATGATGCAAACTAGTGATTTGTGAAATTTTGTCTATAGATTGTAAATATATTTTTTTCAAAATTTTTGGAATCAGATTACACTTTTTTCCATCTCCTTCGAAAACTAGTTTTTTTTTTCTTCAAAAAACAACATTTTTAAGGAGTGACACTCACCGTATACAACATAATTTTTTTTCCATGAAGGATAAAATTCTAATTCTTTTGAATTTATATTTGTAACTCTTATATCTAGTGCTTCCAATTGGTCTCATAGTTTTTTATAGAATAGTTTTTCCTTAATCAAGTTTCGAAGTCAAACCAATTACAATTCAGACATAGGCGGACCATATACAACGTAACTTTTTTTGTATGTCGAAATTTTTTTTTTGGTTGGATCAAGGACTTCAATATTTTGTGCACTCATATTTTTTTAATTTTTATTTTGATAATTTTCTATTTTTCCACATGTGCAGAACAAAGAGCTTGATTTTCGGTGAAAAACATATGTTTAAGAAAACTAAAAAAAAAAATACATAATAAAATTATGTTCATTGGTGTCACGTACTGATTTTAGTCATTTATTTAAATGCAATTATTAATCGTGAGATTTTTAATAATTATGTTAGATGATTATTTAAATTGAAATTGAAAGTGGAATTGAAATTTAAATGCAAATGAAATGATTTGAAATTCATTATTATGAAATTCGGGGTTTGTCATTGCTGATGAGAAATTGAATGCAAGTGAACGTAGGAACAAGTGAATGAGAATGAAGGCAAGAACATCAATCAGGTAAAGTCATTTTAGCCATTAGACATTAATGAGGATGATGGAATCTCACACAACACTTAATTAATTAAAACGTAATTTGATGATTAAATGGTTATTGTGGCTATGCTTTGTTTGTTTTAAATGGCAATTTGATTATTTTTGTGAGGAAATTGATTTTTATTCAAAGAATTACTTCCTTGTGTAAATATTTTATTATTAGTTAAAAATAATAATGCTTTTATTCAAAATTATTGAAATAAACTTTTAATGGTGAAAATGTATAAAACGTAAAAATTGTGTTATTGATTTAATTGTTATTTTCTCATTTGATAAATGAGAGAGGGAATATATGTTTAAATAGATAAATATTAAAATAGTTATTTAAAAACAATAAGAAGAAGCAATATGTTTGCAATCAAAATTGAAATTGAATTCAAAAAAACACTTTACAAATTGAAAACAATTATCTTTCAATCAATATTTGCATGCGATCACAAATGAAACTTGGAGTTTGGCCATTTTTTTTTGGAGATCAAGCATAAAAAAGTGGATCTAATTTTAATGACATCTACATCATTTGCATGAAATTGGGAAGGGTAAAATCCACTTTTTAAGGCAGAGTTAGAAAGGAGAGTTGGGATTTTTATTAAGTTTGCATTCTATACACCTCCAATGCATGGCTAGGAGAAGAAGAATTTTTTTTAGATTATTTTTATTTTCACATACATCTTATCTCCATCATGCGCGGCTAGAGAGAGAGGAGGATTTTAGCGCAGTTTTTAGTTTGATATTTTTTATCTTTATTTCATCTAAACTCCCATTCACACATGGAAGGAGAGCATACAACAGGGAGAGAGTGAAGAGAGGTGCGCAGGGAGAGAGGAGAGGTGTGTAGGGAGAGAGGGAAGAGTGAAGTGCATAGGGAAGGAAGAGAAGGGAAGTGCGCACAAAAAAGTAGGAGAGAGGCAGTGAAGTAAGGAGGAGAAAATACAAAGGAGGAAGAAAGGAAGGAGGAGGGAGAGTTAAACAAAAAACTACTTTCTCCATTTTGCAAGTGTGAAAAAAAGGTGAAGGAATAGATAGGAGAAAAGAACAACATAGAGGAACAAGATTTCATCTCCAGAATTTGGAAACCAAACAACAACGAAAGATTGACAGGTAGGTTCAATGGAAACAATATTTTTCCAAATTCACAATCTTAGTGTGCTTCAACCATTTTCTTTTATTAGTAAATTTGTCAAATGAAAACATATCACTATTTTTTTTATTAAATTTAGCAAACAATTCATATACTAGATTGTGTTTTTATGGAAAATTATTGAACAAGCTTGAAACAAAAAACTACAAAAAAAGACAGTAGATTTATTTATATTTAGGAAATTTTGATTAGTAAATTGAAAGGATACAAATAGAAGATATACTGTTTTAGATCTATTTAAGTTTAGAAATGCTTCAAAAATAAAAAAATGTCACATAGATAAAACTTTCAAAACAATAGAAACATAAAAGATAGTGTTTTTGGTTTAATATTTTTGTGTATTATAGATATTTGAAAAAATTGAGTTAAATTTGATAAATCTTCAGGAATGATTCTAAAAATTGCCTTCAAAACAAAATTAAATATGAGGTTTTATGTTTTTGGCAAATTTTTTTTTTTAATGGAAATAGGAAAAACAAAAAATAAAAGAAAATAAAGTAAAAATATAATTACTTCGAAATTAAATGAATTAGAGAAAGGCTATATTAAAGTGTTATTAAATCTCATGAGAAAATGAACCGAAAGAATGTGTGCTCATTTAATTCTTGTTTAAATATGTACTTAGATTATATACTTGAGATACACCTTCTTTTAATTTACTTTTATTATTTTATTTTAAATTTGAACATAATGTTATTTGTGATTTAAAACTATGAAATTATTGTATTAAAAACCATGTTTGTTTGAATACAAAATTGCAGTTCATGTGTTTGTGAAAGATAAATTTTAGTTTTGAATGGAACCATGCATGCTTGATAATTGAATGTGCATGACATGTGTTTGGAAAGTTACCTTCCGGACAGGTGCCAAATATGGGTTTTTAGAGAGCGTAATTTTTCTTTTCCAAAACTATTATTATTTATCGTGCATGACATTTTACTTGGCCAAGTAACTTAAGGACCATTGAAATAGATGGAATGAAATTAACTCTCTACCATATCCTAGTATCGGAATTTCTTGTTTCTTAAATGAATTAGAAAAATGAAAATGCTTGTGGATTTACTAGTTATAGTAGGCATGCATTAGATTCCATCCTGCTTGTTGACTTATTTTTGCTAAGCGATTCGTGCAGGGTCAGGTATTCTTTGAATGACTAAGGAATTCCGGGGAAGTGTAAGCTTCGAGGTTGGTTGGAAAAAGTGCCTAATTATTGTTCTTGTCTTCATGTTTGAAGATAAGCTATTGGATTGAAGATCAAAGGAATATTTCTTCATATATCTATTCTATTTATTTCTTGTATGATTATTGTAGAACTTAAGGTGACAAAATGCCTAAGTTTTGAATTGTAATTTTTTTTCTTACAATGTTTTTGAATTATTAAATGTCATGAAAGATGACACATTTATGAACATAACTAGATGTATTATGAATCTTGTTGTGGACTTTAAGTCAATATTTTTGGATTTTATGTAATCTAATGAATGGATTTTTGACTTTCTTTGGAATATAATTGAATTTATTTAAGGAATTATCATTCTTTGGAATTAAAGAGTTTCACTCTTTACATTTGGTATCAGAGCCCTAGGTTTGAACACTAGGGTCCTTTGTCCTTTACGCTAAAGAAACATTCCTTGATGCAGGAATTATTGATACATAATGGGTTCAAGAGGAAAAGGAGCTATTGCAAGTAATGAGAATGACAGGTTGGATCAAATTCTCAATCTTTTGAATCAACAAGGTTCCAGAATGGATAATCTGGAACAAGAAGTTCGAGGAGTGAGAGAAGGACAAAACCCTAGGAATGAATTTCCCCAAAATCAGGAGCAACCCACTAATGAGAATCCAAGGGTTGAAGAAATACCAAATCCTCAAGCTAGGATTGAAGGGGAGTTGGATAAAGATTTGAAAAGGGTAGCACCACCCAAGTTTGATGGTAAGACCATCGGTGATGGAGCTGAAGCCTGGGTAATTGAAATGGAAAATTACTTTGAGCTCAGGAATATGTCTAATGAGACCAAGGTAGTTTGGGCTACATATCAACTTACTGGAGAAGCTGCTACTTGGTGGGATAATGAGAAAATTGAGAAGAAGTTACTACTAGGTGGGACTACATGGGAAGTATTCTTGCAACTTTTCAAGAAGAGATGGCTTCCACAACTGTTCTTTGATAGAAAGATGACAAAGTTTCAGAATTTGACATAGGGTGGTTTGACAGTTACTCAGTACTGGGAGAGATTCACTAATCTCTTGAAGTATGTACCACAGTATCAGGTGGATGAGTGGTTCCGTATTCAAAAATTCATCCTAGGATTGAGGCCATAGATAGGAGATGATGTGGATATTCATAATCCATTTACTATGGATGAGGTCTTTGAGAAGGCTATAAAACAAGAACAAAAGTTACAATAGGTAGCAAACTACAGAAAGAATGTGAATGCTAAATTTGGATTTGGAAACAAGAAGTTCCAAAATAATAATAATAATAACCAAAGGGGTAACAACAGTCAGAAAATAAGGAGCCTGAAGAGAGGAACAAACTCAAGAAAAAGGAGAAGGAAGCTATGGTGGAAACAATAAAGTGAATAATAATAACACCAACTTCTCTAATACTAGGAACAAGACAGGTGGTCACCAAGGCCATGAGGTGGATGTTACAATTGTGGAAGAGATCACTATGCCTCCAATTATACACGATGTACAAGAGGTCAACAAGGAGGAAATGATCAGCGACCACCACAACACCAAATTCATGCAACAGTTGACAACTGTCAAGCAAATTTTTAGGCTTCACCTATTCAAATGACGGGTAAGATTTTTGGTCAATCAATTTCTATTTTGATAGATATAGGAGCTATTAAATGCTTTATTGATCCTAAAGTAGTTGCTAATTTACCTATTAGACCTTGTTATATATCACATGCATGGATGGTTCAATATGGAAACCGAGCAGAGAAGAGGGTAGATTCATGTTTATCTTGCAATGATTTAGAGCTACCTAATTTCCAAACCCAAGTTAACCTATATGTAGCATTGTTGGGTTCATATGATGTGATCCTAGGGATTAATTGGTTAATTGAGTACAAAGCTATAGTGAACTATGAGGATAAGATTGTGATTTGTCTTGATGCTTTTGGACATCCAGTTGAGATTTTTGGATCTCAAGAGCCTCTTAAGTTGAGACATATCTCAACCATCCAGCTAAACAAAGCACATAGGAAAGGATGTTCCATTTTTGCTATATTGGTGAGTGACTTGGATAATGTTCAGCAAAGTCCAAAGGGATATTTATTTATCAGGGAGTTCTTGGATATCTTTCTTGAAGATCTTACTGAGCTACCATCGAAGAGAGAATTTGATTTCTCGATCGAAATTTTACCTGGAACTGAGTCTCAATCCAAGGCTCCATATAGAATGACTACTACAGAGTTATATAAACTGAAGGTTCAATTGCAGGAGTTACTGAAGTAGGGATTTATTAGACCAAGTCTATCTCCATGGGGTGCACCGGTAATATTCGTGAAGAAGAAGGATGGGACCTTCAGACTGTGTATTGATTACAGAATGCTGAACAAGGTTACCATTAAGAACATGTATCCTTTACCTAGGATAGATGAATTATTTGATCAGACGAAAGGGGCCACAATGTTTTCTAAGATTGATCTTAGATTAGGTTACCACCAGTTAAGGATTAAGGAGGAGGATATTATGAAGACAACCTTTCAAACTCAGTATGGACATTATAAGTTCACAATGGTACCTTTTGGTGTAACGAATGCCCCAATGGCATTCACGAATCTTATGAACATCTTTCGAGATTGTTTAGATGATTTTATGCTTATATTCATAGATGATATTCTGATTTACTCTAACAAAAGAGGAGCATGCGAAGCACTTGAGAATAGCCTTGCAATGACTAAGAGATCGAAAGATTTTTGATAATTTTTTGAAGTGTACTTTCTTTCAGAAGAAGGTTCACTACTTGGGCCACGCCATATCTGCTGAGGGAATCTCAGTTGATCTTGTGAAGCAAGAAGCAATTATGGATTGGCTAACACTACAGAGTGTTACTAAAGTTCATAGTTTCATGGGACTTGCAGGATATTACAAGAAATATTTGGAAGGATTCTCTAGGATAACAACACCTATTACTTCTCTTCAAAAGAATGGAAGGAAATTTGAGTGGATTGAGAAGTGCGAGGAGGCATTTCAATTTCTTGAAAAAAAGTTGACATCAACACCAGTTTTGACTATACCAGATCCTAATGGGCACTTCATAGTGATTACAGATGCTTTAGGTGAAGGTGTAGGAGCCGTGTTGATGCATGAAGGGAAAGTGGCTGCATATGAGTCCAGAAAACTAAAACAATATGAATTGAATTATGAACCACATGATCTTTAGATTGCAGCTATTGTTCATGCATTACAAATGTGGAAACATTATCTCCTAGGGAAACCATTTGAACTAAAGATAGACCATTTAGGACTTAAGTACATCTTTACACAACCAAACCTCAATGCGAGACAGAGGAGGTGGCTTGAGTTCCTAAGTGAGTATGATTTTGGTATTGAGTATATTAAGGGAAAGGAAAATAGAGTTGCAGATGCTCTTAGTAGGAGAAGACATCTCTTTTCTATGCTGACCAAAACATCAAATTTGAGACAACAAGTGTTGCATCATGTTCCATCAGATGAGCATTATGAGAGGGTCAAGCAAGCCTTAGAGGTAGATCCTTTAGATCATATATTTGATGGATATGAGATGGAGTATGATGGTATTTTGAGATATCAGGGAAGGATGTATATCCCTGAGGGTGGAGACTTGAGGAGGATGATTCTTGAGGAAGTACATGATGCACCTTACTCAGGGTATCCAAGAGTTACGAAGATGGTAGTAGAGTTGAAAAATTTGTATTTTTGGCCTAAGCTCAAGAACGATGTTATGTAGTATGTGGCTAGATGTTTGGAATGCCAACAGGTCAAGGTTGAGCATGTGCATCTAGTAGGAATTTGGTATCCCCATGATATACCTGAGTATATGTGGCAAGTAATCAACATGGATTTTATCCAAGGATTACCTTTGAGCAGGAATAGGCATGATACCATATTAGAATTCATTGATAAGATAACGAAGGTTTCACATTTCATACCTGGGAATCTGAAAGATGGATCATTGACACTTACGAAGAAATTTGTGCAAGAGATATTTCAATTGCATGGTGTATCGAAGACCATTATTTCAGATAGGGATACCAGGATGACATCTAGGTTCTGGAAAACACTGAATGCAACTTTAGGAACTAAATTGATTTTTAGTTTTGCGTATCACCCACAAACTGATGTCCAAATAGAAAGGGTCAATCAAGGTGTTGAGGATCTACTGAGGATGTATTACATGGATCAACAGTACAAGTGGGAAGAATTTTTTCTATTGGTTGAGTTTGCTTACAACAACTCATTTCATGCATCTTTGGGTATGACACCTTTTGAGGCACTTTATGGACGAAAATTTTGCACACCCATCAGTTGGGATAGGATGGAAGATAGGATCATCATTGGTCCAGATATGCTCAAGGAAATGGATGAGCAAATGAAGTTGATCAAGAGTATGTTGAAGGAAGAAGCCGATATATAGAAGAGCTATGCTAATAGAAATAGGACTTTCAAATAGTTTGTTGTGGGAGATAAAGTCTTTTTGAGGGTTAAGCCTCATAAGAGCTCTATCTCATTTGGGAAATCATCAAAATTGGCTCCGCGATTTGTGGGACCCATTGATGTACTGGAAGTCATTAATCTAGTTGCTTATAGAATAGCATTACCACCTGCTCTATCTTGACTCCATAATATATTCCATGTTTCTTTATTGAAACCATACCATCGTGATGCATCTCATATACTTGATTTACGTTCATTACAGGTATAGGATCCAGGGGTGGTGCTAGTGGAGCCCATCTGAATCCTAGACAAGTGTAGCATCAAGCTGCGTAATAGGGATAGTACTTAGTACAAGGTCTAGTGGGACCAGTATGCTGAGGATAGTGCTACATGGGAGGATTCTGAGATGATTAACTGTCATTTTCCTCATTTGCTTTCTTAGATTCGTATTTGCTTTATGCGGAGATACTTGATACTCTGGTTTTTGATTCACATGTTGTGAACTTGGATAGTGTGGATGCTACTATGAATTGTTTATGCTTATGCTTTGAGAACTATGATGTTAGTTATTATTTCATTATGATTGAAATACTATGTTTTACTAATTGAGATACTATGCTTATTGATTGATTAATAAGACATCGAGACGATGTCTCTTCCAAGAGGGGAAGGATGTCACGTACTGATTTTCATCATTTATTTAAATGCAATTATTAATCGTGAGATTTTTAATAATTATGTTAGATGATTATTTAAATTGAAATTGAAAGTGGAATTGAAATTTAAATGCAAATGAAATGATTTGAAATTCATTATTATGAAATTTAGGGTTTGTCATTGCTAATGAGAAATTGAGTGCAAGTGAATGCAGGAACAGGTGAACGAGAATGAAGGTGAGAACATTGATCAGGTAAAGTTGTTTTAGCCATTGGACGTTAATGAGGATGATTCAATCTCACACATCACTTAATTAATTAAAACACAATTTGATGATTAAATGGTTATTATGGCTATGCTTTCTTTGAATGTAATTGCAAAAAGGAATTTGTTTGTTTTAAATGGCAATTTGATTATTTTTGTGAGGAAACTGATTTTTATTCAAAGAATTACTTCCTTGTGTAAATATTTTATTATTAGCTAAAAATAATAATTCTTTTATTTTAAATTATTGAAATAAACTTTTAATGGTGAAAATGTATAAAATGTAAAAATTGTGTTATTGTTTTAATTGTTGTTTTCTCATTTAATAAATGAGAGAGGAAATATATGTTTAAATAGATAAATATTAAAATAGTTATTTAAAAACAATAAGAAGAAGCAATGTGTTTGCAATCAAAATTGAAATTGAATTCAAAACAACAGTTTACAAATTGAAAACAAATATCTTTCAATCAATATTTGCATGCAATCACAAATGAAATTTGGAGTTTGGACATTTTTTTCTAGATATCAAGCATAAAAGAGTGGATCTAATTTTAATGACAACTACATCATTCACATGAAATTGGGAAGGGTAAAATCCATTTTTGAAGGTAGAGTTAGAAAGGAGAGTTGGGATTTTTATTTAGTTTGCATTCTACACACCTCTAATGTGCGGCTAGGAGAAGGAGAACAATTTTTAGATTATTTTTTATTTTCCCATACATTTTATCTCCATCATGCATGACCAAAGAGAGAGGAGGAGTTTAGCGCAATTTTTAGTTTGATATTTTTGATCTCTATTTCATCTAAACTCCCACACGCACATGGATTGAGAGCAGACAACAAGGAGGGAGTGAAGAGAGGTGCACAAGGAGAGAGGAGAGAGAGGTGCATAGGGAGAGAGGGAAGAGTAAAGTGCGCAGGGAAGGAGGAGAAGGGAAGTGCACACAAGGAAGTAGGAGAGAGGCAAGGAAGTAAGGAGGAGAAAATACAGAGGAGGAAGAAAGGAAGGAGGAGGGAGAGTTAAACAAAAAACTGCTCTCTCCACTTTGGAAGTGTGAATAAAAGGTGAAGGCACAAACAAGAGAAAAGAACAGCACAGAGGAACAAGATTTCATTGCCAAAATTTGGAAACCAAACAACAACAAAAGATTGACAGGTAGGTTCAATGGAAACATTATTTTTCCAAATTCATAATCTTAGTGTGCTTCAACCATTTTCTTTTATTAATAAATTTGTCAAATGAAAACATATCACTGTTTTTTATTATATTTAGCAGAAATTTCATATACCAGATTGTGTTTTTATGGAAAATTATTGAACAAGCTTGAAACAAAAACCTACAAAAAAAGAGAGTAGATTTATTTATTTTTAGAAAAATTTTACTAGTAAATTGAAAGGATGCAAACGAAAGACACACTGTTTTAGATCTATTTAAGTTTAGAAATGCTTCAAAAATCAAAATTGTCAGATAGATAAAACTTTCAAAACAATAGAATAAGAAAAGATAGTGTTTTTGGTTTAAATAAAATTGCTGAATATTTTCGAGAATGATAAGATTTAATATTTTTGTGTATATGTTTGAAAAACTCGAGTTAAATTTGATAAATCTTCAGGAATGATTCTAAAAATTGCCTTCAAAACAAAATTAAATATGAGGTTTTATGTTTTTGGCAAAAATAATATTTTTAATGGAAATAGGAAAAATAAAGAAGAAAAGAAAATAAAGTAAAAATATAATTACCTGTAGATTAAACGAATTAGAGAAAGGCTATATTAAAGTGTTATTAAATTTCATGAGCAAATGAACTGAAAGAATGTGTGCTCATTTAATTCTTGTTTAAATATGTACTTAGATTACATACTTGAGATACCCTTTTAATTTATTTTAATTATTCTATTTTAAATTTGAACATAATGTTATTTGTGATTTAAAAATGTGAAATTATTGTATTAAAAACCATGTTTGTTTGAATACAAAATTGTTGTTCATGTGTTTGTGAAAGATAAATTTTAGTTTTGAATGGAACCATGCATGCTTAATAATTGAATGCGCATGACATGTGTTTGGAAAGTTACCTTCCGAGATGGGTGCCGAATATGGGTTTTTAGAGAGCATAGTTATGCTTTTCCAAAACTACTATTATTTTTCGTGCATGATATTTTACTTGGCCAAGTAACTTAAGGACCATTGAAATAGATGAAATGAAATTAACTCTCTACCATATCCTAGTATCGAACTTTCTTGTTTCTTAAATTAATTAGAAAAATGAAAATGCTTGTGGATTTACTAGTTATACTAGGCATGCATCAGATTTCATCCTGTCGACGTCTTTATGCTAAGCGATTCGTGCAGGGTTGGGTATTATTTGAATGACTAAGGAATTCTGGGGAAGTGTAAGCTTCGAGGTTGGGCGGAAAAAACACCTGATTCTCGTTATTGTCTTCATGTTTGAAGATAAGCTATTGGATTGAAGATCAAATGAATATTTCTTCATATATCTATTCTATTTATTTCTTGTATGATTATTGTAGAAGTTAAGGCGACAAAATTCCTAAGTCTTGAATTTTGAATTTATTTTATAATTTTTTTGAATTATTAAATTTCGTGAAAGATGACATGTTTATGAATGTAACTCGATGTATTATGAATCTTGTTGTAGAATTCAAGTTGCTATTTTTGGAATATTTTTGGATTTTATGTAATCTAATGAGTGGAGTTTCGACTTTCTTTGGAATATAAATGAATTTATTTAAGGAATTGTCGTTCTTTGGAATTAAAGAGTTTCACTCTTTACAATTGGATAGATCGTTCCAAGGACTACAATTATCCAGTTGGGTTTGTGAAGTCTCCTCCATTTTCATCCTCAACCCGAGCTTCAAAGTGCAAAATTTTGGACTTCTTTGGTGCTTGAGGGGGAGAAGGAGGGAAAAGGAGGGTTCACTCGAACCAAGGTTCATTCAAACCCCCTTTTGAAAACATGTTTTATTTGTGTTTTTTGGTGGGATGGTGGAAACTTGTATTTAATTGGTTCACTCTAACCAGGGTTCATTTGAACCCTTTTTCTGGTTCGCTCAAACCCTAAAAAAACCGATTATTTTTGCATGGGGTCATTTTTTGCAAGTTTTCCTTCCTCACTCAAATTGTAAACCACTTTTGTGGGTTTACCCCTTACCTGGATTCCATTTTCAAATATCCAAGATTCCTTCTACCTATGTATCTAGGGGTCATATACTGGGTTGCAAAGCTACACACATACAAAAATCTACAATGCACCTACGAAATGAGAGAAAGATTCTCTAATACCAAGAAATGGAAACAAGGAGTTCAGGTCAAGTTAGGCTCACCAAAAATGTAGAGCAGGGGAATCTGTCAACCCTAAGGCTCCAAGTCACAAGAGAGCCTCAAGGAATGAACTACCCTAAACCACCTCAGTTTTTTTGATAGGTTGAGAGAGAGGCTAAAAAGGAAGGGCAAAAAACACACTATTTCCCCTCTACTAAAATATGTGTATTCAAAATCTAGTGAGACAACCACAAAGGTTTTAGATTGTAGACTACATAACTCACTTTCTAAGGATGGAAGCACGAGAACTACACTCAACAGTGTGTTTGCGTCTCAAAGACGCACTAGTGTCTTGTACAAATAGAGGTTTGATAAATAACCAGAAAACACAGAAGGCCTACTTACGACCTGATTATTGAGGTTTTATAGTTTGATAGAGAAAATATAGAAAGAAGAAAGTACATCAAGAAGAATACTAGAAAAATATTCTAGTACAAAAATTACAAATAAAGAGTAGGAAAAGATACCTTTCCACTCGCAAAATCCAATCCTTCAAATATAACTCAAAATGGATGAACCAACACCTACACATATAGAAATGAGAGAAATGTTGGGCTATGTTTTGAGGTCTAGCTTAGTCAGACCTTTTGTTTGGTGTTCCCACCTACATGAACAACCATATATACAATGAGATAGAGAAATAAATAAAGAAGAGAAAGGAAAGACACTATCAAATAAAGTGAAAAGACAACCTAAATGCTACTCTATAAGACACAATGATGTAAATAAAATGAAAAGAGAAATATCACCTTCCCTTCTACTAGCACTCAAGGTTGAGAGGAGAAGATGATGAGAGGCTATGCCTTGACAAGAGAGTGGAGATTTGTAGACCCTACAAAAATAATAATACTACAACAAGGTCTTGTGGAGTCTAAGAAGGGAGCTTGCAACAACTAGAAGAATCAAGAGTGATCAATAAGAGAGTAAGAATGAGTTTGAGAGAGTGAGAGTTTGCATGAAGGAATGAGAAATTTGCATGAAGGATTCAAAGAATGAGTTATTATGCTTGAAATGGAGGTAACTAGTCATTTTTGTTAGTCAAGGATCGCTAAAAGATGTTAGCTTTGTAGCCAACCAAAAACGTAATGCCTCTATAGATTTGAAGGGTAGAAATCCTATCAAGATGAAAGCATGAAATGCATACATCCATACAAAGTGTGCACCTCCCCAACATAAATTCCTCCATCGATGCAAAAAGACAAGGCCATGCAAAAGAAATAAGTTGAGGATTTGATGAGTTTTGCATCATTAGACTTATAATTTCTAAGGTAAGGGTAAATAAATGAGGAATTTTCTTAGGGTGCAAATTCACACCATTAAAAGTTCTTAAATTATACCTTTCCCTTTACCAATAAATAACCTATCATCAACATATAATGCAATAAAATAAGAAACAATCAAAATTAGTTGTATAACAAACACAATGATCTGATTTGGAATTCTCAAATCCCAAACTCAATACATATGTATCAAATTTTTGGTACCACATCCTAGGACTTTATTTCAAGCCATACAAATATTTCTTCAATTTGTAAACCAATTTAATTTTACCTTTCACCACGTAGTGCTTTGTGTTGAGAAAAAATGCCTCAATTACTAGCTTGAACCTTTGTCAGAGAAAGACTTGGCAAAAAAAATCACTCTTTCAGCCTTTACCACCATACCACGACTGCCTTCTATTCTTCTCTGGCGGTACCATGATGACAGTCTAGGCGGTTACCACCTCACCATGTGCATTGAGTTCACTCACCGTGGTGGCACGGTAAAGCCGCCAGTGGCCTGTTTTGTTGGTCATCGCCACACCATGGGCGATGAAGGGTCTAACCGCGGTGGCCACGGTGAAGCAACTAGCAGTGGCCTGGTGGTTACCGCCCCACCACAGATGGTGATTTGGCTCACTACGGCGGCCGCGGTGAGACCACTAACGATCAGTCTAAGTGATCACCGCTCTATCGTGGTGAGACTTGGTGATCTTTGCGGTAGTACGGTGAGACCACTGACAAATTGGTTGGTGGTCACTGCCTTACCTTAGGTTGACTCAAACTGCTTAGTGGTAGTGCGGTGAAGTGAAGGGTGAGCTCTGACGAGCTCATCACTTTACCGTGGCGTGAATTGGTTAGGGCACCGATAGCACAAGGAAGGTGAGACAAAGCTCAAAGAAGAAAAGAGAGCTCACCGCATTACCACGGCCTATTCGAATGGACTCGATGGTGACACGGTAGATGTCATAATGAGGTTGGAGCTTGATTGACTGAGCTCGACCGAAGGTTAGAGCAAACAATGAATTTAGAGTGGACACATGGCATGGTGACAACGATTTGATTGGCCAAAGACCGAAAAGGTAAAGGTAGTTATTGCAGGTCGTTCTTTTAGTTGAAGACAAAACCCGATTAAGGTGATGAAGTTATTGCATGGGTGGCTTGATGCAATCAATGCAAATTGATTTCTTGATTTAATTTTCAATGCATGAACCTGGAGGCCGTGGGATTGGTTGAAATTTAATGAGATGTATGACTTGTACAATGGGATGCATTATTATATTTGTAAAACCAAAAGGTGATGGTTTTGACATTTAAGTTGCAATTCGATTTAAGTCTGAGGATTCATTGTATACTTTGAGAGAAGTATTGAATAGTGAGAGATTAACTTGAGAGCTATTGTGAGCTGATAAAAGAGTGAAGATTTGACATTATATGTAATTGTTTAAGACTGTAATACAATTGTATTTTTTTGGTGTCGTGGATTTTTTACCTGAAAAGGTTTTCCCACGTAAATACTTGTGTCAATCTGTGAATGCTTATTTTGATATCTCTTTTATGTTGTTTATATTCATCTCAGTAGTTTTTAGAAGCTATTAGAACTCATTTTTTCTCTTCTTCCTTGTTCTATTAGTCTTAAGGGAATGTATTCCACATTGTTGGGTCCATAGATCCATCCTTATTTTCCCTTCAAGTGGTATCAAAGCCTGGCCAGTTGTGTTGTCCTTGATTGAAAGGTTAATTTTTTGTGTTAATACTGTTTCAGTGGGAGTCTTGCATTGTTAAAACTTGTTTCTGTTTGAGATGGTGAGTACATCAGGTAGAGTAGAGATTGGAAAATTTAATGGAAACAACTTTGAGTTATCGAAACTCAAAATGGAAGATTTGCTGGTGGATAGAGACCTTTGGATAGCAGTGTCTGGAACTATGCCACAAAGTATGAAGCAAGAGGATTGGGACCTTGCTGATAGAAAAGAAAGAGGTCTGATAAGACTGAGCTTGACCAATTTTGTACTCTTGAACATCCATGAGGAGATGTCTGCAACTTCATTATGGAAGAAGCTTGATGATATTTATCAGGGAAAGTCTCTGGTAAATAAGATTTTCCTGAGGAAGAAGTTGTACTCCCTGAAGATGGAAGAAGGTGCATCTGTTGCAGACCATATGAACTCATTCAACATGAGTGTTACTTAGTTGGCATTTGTAGGTGTAAATACTAAGGAGGAGGATCTTTGCATACTCCTGTTGTGTTCGTTACCTGACAATTGGGATCATCTGGTGATGGCTATTTGAAGCAGGATCACTGCATTCAAGATGGATGATGTGGTTGCTTCACTTCTGTCTGAAGAAATGTGAAGGAAGTCTTCTGAGATGGCCAAAGAGGCTCTTGTTGTTCAAGGTAGACCAAAGGAGAAAGGAAAGAAGGAGGACAAGAAGTCAAAATATAAATATGTAGGGCGATCAAAGTCTCCTAGTAAAAATTTCAAGGTGAGATGTTGGAACTGTAGGCAACCTGGTCATATCAGAAAGGATCATAAGAAGGAGAAGAAGAAGAATGCTTCAGACAATGACTCTTCTCAAAGTGATCCAGACGCCTTCATTGCAGCAGCGTTGACAACTTAGGCACCAGATGATGTCTGGTTGGTTGAATCAGGTGCGTCCTTTCACATGACATCCCATAGAGAATGGTTCTTTAAGTACGAGAAGTATGATGGTGGAGAGGTGTACCTAGCAAGTGATTCAACATTAGAGATTTTTGGCAGAGGAAGAGTCAGAATTCAGTTTCCTGATGCTAGAGTCAAAGGAATTGGTGATGTTCTACAAATATCGGGTCTAGCTCACAATCTTCTTTTTGTCAGTAAGTTAAATGATGCTCGTTTAGAAGTTTATTTCTCAAGTAAAGGATGCAAAATGGCTAGAGGTGCAATGGTTCTGGCTAAGGGTGTTCGTATTGGCACTCTGTATAAGCTGGATGCACATCCCGTTCAATGTAACAATGCCTCTGCAAAGTCAAGAAAAGTTGCTCCTGTAGAGGAAGATGAACACTCTTCTCTGTCTGCAAATGATTTGGAAGTGAAACTCCTAGCTGAGAAGAATATGTTGTGGCATCATAGACTAGGTCACATAGGTGAGAAAGGTTTAAAAACCTTGAAGAATAAAAATCTATTAGAAGGGTTTGATGATTGTAACCTTGAGTTCAATTTTTGTGAGCACTGTATTTATGGAAAACAACACCGTGTTTCATTTTACTCGAGTCCTCATAAATCTTCTAGTATAATGGATTATGCTCATTCTGATGTGTTTGGTCCAGTTAATGTTCCTTCGTTATCGAAGTCTATATATTATGTTTCTTTTATTGATGACTGTTTGAGAAGGGAATTTGTATACTTTTTTAAAAGTAAATTAGAAGTGTTTAGTTGGTTTAAATAATTTAAATCTTTGGTAGAGAATCAGACTAGAAGGAAAATTAAATGTTTAAGGACAAAAAATGGCGGTGAGTTTTGTTCTGCAAATTTTGAAAGGTATTGAACAAATCATGGAATAAAAAGGCATAAAACAACACCTTATACTCGACAACATAATGGAGTTGCTTAAAGTTTGAACAGGACGTTGATGGAAAAGGTGAGGATTATGTTGAACGGTGCTAATTTGGAGCAAAAGTTCTTGGTTGAGGTTGTGGTAGCATGGCTACAACATGTTATCTAATAAATCATTTTCCTTGCTCTGCTCTTGTTGATAAGACACCTTTGGAAGCATGGTCTGGTAAGAAGCCCTCTCTCAGACATGTTTGTGTTTTTGGATATGAGGCATATGCTTATGTGCCAAATGAGAAAAGATAAAAGTTGGATAACAAGGCTATTAAATGTATTCTCATTGGCTATGGAGTTGGTGTGAAGGGATACAAGCTTTGGAACCCTGTTACTGAGAAGGTTTTGTACATAAGAAGTGTGATATTTCGTGAGATGAAACATTAAGTAAGTGATCAACAACTTGAGACAGATAAAAATGAACATAACAATGATGCAGTTGATATTCCAAATACTCCAGAAAAGGAAGAGTTGCATGGTGTACCTAAAATTGAGGAGAGCTCAAGCAACTCTGAGAGTTTTGATGATGAATAACCACAACCTCAGCCTGTAAGAAGGTCTACATGATAAAAATGACAACCTGAAAGGTATGTTTTCTCACTGTTAGATTTGAACTGTGCCTATGCCTTAATTACTAGCATTGATGAGCCTAGGACTGTAAAAGAAGCAATCAACATGTCCGATTCAAACTCTTGGCTGGAAGCCATGAATAGAAAAATGAATTCATTAAAGAAGAATGAAACTTGGGATTTGGTACCATTGCCAAAGGGGTGAAAGCCTGTTGGCTATAAGTGGGTATTCAAAAATAAGATTGGTCTTGATGGCAATGTTGAGAAGTATAAGGAAAGAATGGTTGCAAAGGAATTTTCTCAAATTGAGGGAATTGATTATGGAGAGATTTTTTCCCCTAAAGCAAAGCTGACATCCATCAGATTTTTGTTGTCATTGACAGCTGTGTATGGATTTGAAATTGAGCAGATGGATGTGAAGACAATGTTTCTCCATGGTGAGTTGGAAGAAGAGATTTATATGTCCCAGCCTGAGCATTTTGTTGAAAAAGTTAAACAAAATCTGGTTTGTAAGTTAAAAAAATCTCTGTATGGTTTGAAGCAATCTCCTAGAATGTGGTACCAAAAATTTGACACATTTGTGTTGTCTATGGGATTTGTGAGATCAAAATCTGATCATTGTGTTTATTATAAATCTGAAAATGATCATGTGCTTGTTATTACCTTGTACGTGGATGATATGTTATTCATAGGAAATAACAAGTCTATGATTTCTGATCTTAAATATCAGTTGTCTGCAAAGTTCGAAATGAAAGATCTTGGTGCAACAAGGTATATTCTGGGAATGGAGATAACCAGGGATAGGACATGAATTTTTTTTTGGGTTAGTCAGAGTAAGTATATTAATACTGTTATGGAGAGATTTGGTATGAAGGAATTCAAGCAACTAGTTGTTCTAGTCATGCAGGGAACGAAACTATTTGTTGAAGACTATCCAAAATCTGCTACTAAGATGGAGGACATGACCAGTGTGCCCTATGCAAATGATGTTGGTAGTTTAATGTATGCAATGGTCTGTACAAGACCAGACATTTCCCAAGTAGTGGGAGTTCTCAGTCGGTTTATGGAAAATCTGGGAAGATCACATTGGGATGCTGTGAAGAGAGTGTTTAGATATTTGAAGGGGACTTCAGACTATGCTTTGTGCTACCATGGCAGTTAAGTTGCATCATAAAGAACACTTAGCATTCAGGGATATGTTGATTTTGATTGGGCAGGGGACATTGACAATAGGAGATCCACTAGTGGATACACATTCATGTTAAATGGTGGAGTAATCAGTTGGATGAACAAGTGACAAGCTGTACAGTTGCTTTATCCATAACAAAGGAAAAGTACATGGAATAAACTCATGCCTGTAAGGAGATGGTTTGGCTGAGTCGTTTGTGTTTAGACATTAGTTTTAATTTAGGGTAGATTACAATTTACTGTGATAGTTAGAGTGGCATTTGTTTGGCAAAGAACCCAACTTTCCATGCCAGGATGAAGCACATTGATGTGTAGTATCACTTCGTGAGGGACATGGTTGAAGATGGAAAGGTCTATCTTGAAAAGGTTGACACTTTGAAGAATTTTGTAGATGCATTGACAAAGTTGGTGAGCACAAACAAGTTCAGATGGTTTGCATAATCAATGGGCCTTGGGGCCTATGACTGTAAGTGAATTTTAAAAGTCAAGAGGAAGCTAGAAATCTTCATCAAGTGGGATCTTTTTGAGAAATGATGCCTCAATTACTAGCTTGAACCTCTATCAGAAAAAGACTTGGCAAAAAAACTCACTCTTTCAGTCTTTACTACCATATTGAGACTATCTTCTATTCTACATCGACGGTACCACGGTGATAGTCTGGGTGGTTACTGCCTTACCACATGTGGTGAGTTCACTCACCACGGTGGCTCAGTAAAGCCGCTAGTGACCTGTTTTGTCGGTCACCGCCGCATCTCCGGTGGTGAAGGGTCTGACCGCGATGGCCGCGATGAAGTCGCCAGTAGTGGCCTGGCGGTCACCACCCCACCGTAGACGGTGAGTTGGCTCACTGCGGTGGCCGCGGTGAGACCACTAATGGCCAATCTGAGCTATCACCACTCTACTACTAATGGACTAGCTGGTGGTCACCACCTTACCTCAGGTCAACTCGAACCGCTCAGCGGTAGTGCAGTGAATTGAAGGGTGAGCTCAGACGAGCTCACTGCTTTATCACGACATGAGTCAATCAGGGCAGCGGTAGCGTGGGGAAGGTGAGACAGAGCTCAAAGAAGACAAGGGTGAGCTCGGACGAGCTCACCACATTACCGCGGCCTAGTCAAATGGACTCGGTGATGACATGCTAGATTTCAGAACGAACTAAGAGCTCGGTTGACCAAGATGGACTGAAGGTCAGAGAAAATGGTGAATGTAGAGCAAACACATGGCATGGTGACAATGATCTGATTGGCCGAAGACCGAAAAGGTAAAGACAGTTATTGCAGGCCATTCTTTTAGACATAACCCGATTAAGGTGATGAATTTATTGCATGGGTGGATCGATGCAATCAATGCATATCAATTGCTTGCTTTAATTTTTGATGCATGAACCTGGAGGTCGTGGGATTGGTTGAAATGTAATGAGATGTATGACTTGTATAGTGGGATGCATTATTATATTTGTAAAACCAAAAGGTGATGATTTTGACTTGTAAGTTGCAAGTCGATGTAAGTCTGAGGATTCATTGTATACTTTGAGAGAAGTATTGTAACAATGATAGATTAACTTGAGAGCTGTTGTGAGTTGATCAAAGAGTGAAGACTAAACATTATATGTAATTGTTTATTACTGTAATACAATTGTCTTTACTTTGTGTGGTGGGTTTTTTACCTGAAAAGGTTTTCCCACATAAATACTTGTGTCAATATGTGAATTCTTATTTTGTTATCTCTTTTATGTTGTTTGTATACATCTCAGTAGTTTTTAGAAGCTATTAGAACTTGTTTTTTCTCTTCTTCCCTATTGTATTAGTGTGAAGGGAATGTATTCCGCACTGTTGGGTCCATAGATCCATCCCTGTTTTCCCTTCACTTTGATTGTGTCATATAAATATATTCCTCCAAGTCACCATGAAGGAAAGTAATTTTCACATCCATTTTCTCTACCTCTAAATCATAAACAAAAACAATAGAAAGTAAAAATCTAATGGATGTCATTTTCCAATAGGATAAATTATCTCACCATAATCAACACCCTCAACTTGAGAGTAACCTTTTGCAACCAACCTTGCTTTGTACTCATCAATACCTCCATCTAAACCAATATTTTTATTGAATACCCATTTACAACCAAAAGGTTTTCTCACTAATTCATTTGATTGCAAAATACGATGAAAGCTATATAATCAGATGTATCGTCGGGCACTTGTGTGAATTTTCATTTTTTTAAAATTTTATCCCCAACATTTGTTGAAATTTTGACAAATCATTTTTTTCGTCTACGTTTCGACGAAGATCTTTCACCAAAATTTTGATGGACCTGCAAAGTTAAATTGTGGCGGGCATAAATAAAAATGAGCTCGACTATTTATTGTGACAGTGTTTTGCTCGATGGTTTTCTTGGGGAAAATCGGAAGAAACTCAAGAAGATATCGCCAGGTTGAGGGTAGTCATTGTCTTTTTCCAGAATTCATTTGTGAAGTTAGATTTGTACTTCCAAGTTTGAAAATCATATTTTAAAGCAACATCTCATCAAATTTCATTTTTAGTCTTGTGCATTTTTAGAATTTTATTTCCAGATTTTGGACCTGACTTCACAAATTCTTTATAAGGGAATTGTTTATAACTGATGGAAAATTCTTGATGGATTTGGACAAAGATTATATTTGCAAGGTTTCAATTTTAACCCTAATGATCAATTTTCAATAGATTTGGGAGCCATAGCTAGATGATATCAAAGGTGTTGGTTGTTTTTTACTGTAACCAAGTTTATCTTCTAGACACAGCATATAAAATCTCATATAATACTACCTTAAAATACCATCAATCTATATTCTAACTCAATACTACTTATCAAATCCTTATATGAACATAGTAACCTATAACCTCACTCAAGAATTTTAATTAATTCCTTGAATTAAAGCCAAAATGAGAATTACACACACCATAACAGTGAGATAAACAGAATAACCCTTGATCATTTTATTCAAGATAATAATATATTCATACAATGGAGATACATGACCTTGAAATGAGTAATTTTCATTCAGATGCTAGTACTGTCCTGAAAATTAAGTACCCATGAAACTAAAACCTACAACAAAATGACACCAAACCTAAGAATAGTATCTTATTCATAATATCAGGCTCTTTACAAATTCTCTCTACAACTTCAATTAGAGTTGACCTAAAATATCTAAATTGTTAACCCACATTTTTGGTCCTGAAATCCTTCTTATAGACAAAATGAAGGAGCAACAAGCATCAAAGTAGAAATACACCTGTCACTGGTCACTTGGATCGCCTTATGACATTTCAAAAATTGGTTACAACAGTCGAGTCTCTGGAGAATCTTCTTGTTCATCCCATTCACTAGAGAATAATTGTTGCATTTGCCAAACTTCAAAAACTTGCACCAAAACTGCCACCAAGATATAGCCAAAATTTGTTATAACCATACCCATTGAGCTGTTAACTGCCGGTTGTAGACTCTGTCCTATTCTTGTTCAAATAAGTACTTTTCTACCCATCCTTGATATTCTTCATTCGTTGACCAGTTAAAATTTACCACCTCATTTACCTTGGCACTGTAAGGTGTATAGTTTACTGCTACTTGATTCACCTCCCTTTCAAAATATTCCAAAAATGTGTTAGTGTTAATGATTTTATCCATACTACTCATCAACATGTCATAATCTGAGTCATCACAAATCAATTTGATTTGTGAATTGATGATTTCATCTACTCTATCCTACCATTGCTGCAGTGATCTAACATTTCCTTGGGCATCTACAATATCTGGTAAAGATGTGTCACTCTAGTTATCAAAACTCTCTACCAACTCTTTAATCCTCCTGCTGAAATCATCAGGTAAAGCCTGGAAACCTTGCAGTAACTTCACAAATTCTTGAGTAGGCCTTAATTGTTGAGGCCTATTAGCTGCATTTTGAGTATTTCATTTCTAGATTTTGTTGTGCAAGTTCAATATTCTAATTTAGGAGTCTAATAGTTGGAAATCATAGTAAAATAATAATTTAATAATTTCTAGAATTAGCATTTGAAAGTGTTTTTTGGGGTCATTAACTTTAGACTATCTTCTCTTTTGCAGGGGTGGTTGCATGCAGAATTTTTTTGGTGTAAAATATTATAATTATTATATTTTGTTACCTGTGTATGATTAAAAATTATTGAAGTGTGAGTTTGATTTTTTTGAAGATCTAAATATTCAAGCTTGGTAAAGAAAAATCATGTCAGATAATATTAGTCCAAAACAAAATGAAGAGTCACTTGATAGATTGTGGGCTAGATTTAAAAGAAAGGGTGATGGGAAATGTTATTGTCCTTGCAATAATTGCAAAGGCTTAAAGACGAGAAGAATTTTAATCACAACAACTAAGAAAAGTTGTAGGCAACATGGTCATGTTGAAGAGGGGCATGGTTATCGTCCATTGGTAAGTTTTTTATTACATGTGTTTATATTGTTTTAACATTTGATATATATAAAAAACCACTTGATCATGATCATGGTTTATTTGTGTCTGTCATTATTATAAAGGTGGGGCACTCTAGGGCACATGATATGGATTATCACGGCCCAAAGAATGTGGTTTTGGAAGCGGAGGAACATGGAGCTGTGAATATCAAAGATGAAGTTAATGATCCTATGGAAGAAGATGATCATGCGCCAAAAAACACAATTGAAGATGATGGTACAAATACATTGATCCATGACACATGTAGTGGCACATCTAATCATGTTGATCGAGATAACTTTGATGATGTTCATGATTTACCTATACTTGAGAAGGCATACGAGCCCCTTTATGAAGGCTCCCAAAAAACTCTTCTCTCTGCTGTATTGTTGCTGGTGAGCTTGAAGTTTATGAATGGTTTATCCAACATAGCAATCTCACGGATGTTAAGGTATGTCATATATGTCATATTTTTTCATCTATTTTAATTGTTGTTAGTTCATCGCTAGTAAATAAAGGATGAAGTATGTACCATTAATATTCTTTATATTAAGAAATTATTTTTTGTTGTAGATTGATTGGTGAATTTTTGTTACCACCATCAAATATTTTACCTCGCTCATACTGAGATTTATCTAGCATTATGAAAGATATTGGAATGGAGTATCAAGCAATAGATGCATGTCCCAATGATCATATTATATATCATAAACAACATGAATTTGTAACAGAATGCCCAAAATGTCATATTAGTAGATATCGAATAGATCAACTAACAAAAAAGGTGTCTCGCAAGGTTCTTCATAAATTCCCATTATTCCATGTATGCAACAATTATTTAGGTGCGAAAGCTTAGCACAATTTATGGATTACCATGCACGAAATAAAAGTGGAGATGAGATTCTTTGAATACCTGCAGATGGTTTTGCATTTAGGGACATGGAGGAAAAATGGCAGGCTTTCATTGGCAGCAGACGATGTCAATCCATTTGGAGAGTTGAGATCCATTTACTTGGTGTAGCTTGTTTTTGTTATCAACAATAACATTTCTCTATGGATGTCAATAAAGAGGGAGCACATAATGTTGGCAATGATTGTTCTAGGTATTTGTTTACATCAATTTTCTTTAATGTAGTAGCATCTCATTTGTATTATTTGTTGCATAATGACTTATATGTTTTTTTATTTAATAGTCATGTACATGAATTTATATAAATTGCAATAAAATGGTTATAATAATTATGTAATGTTTATGTTAATTCAACTAGGTAAGTACCAAGTTAAAGATATCAATGTATATATTGAGCCTCTTATCAATGAGTTACTAAAGTTATGGAATGACGTGACTATGTATGACGTATCTAGACCAATAGGACAAAGACAATTTGAATTCCATGCAATGCTTGTATGGACAATTCATGATGCCCCAGGGCTAACATATTTTTCTGTTATGTTATAATATTCGACTGCATGACTTTAACGATATTTAATTTTATGAATTATATATCATGCATGTTTTTTAAATAATCTATTCAATATATATTATTATAAAAATTGACATATTTAATCCAATTATATATGATTCGCAGGTCTTCAAACAAAGGGAAAATTTGCATGTCCAATTTGTGGTCCAAAGATGAAATCTCTTCGTTCAACAAGATTAGGAAAGTAGGTGTTTGATGAGTATAGGCAGTTACCCCACATAAATTATAAGTATCAAACTACTGAAAAACATTTTTTCAATGGGAAAGAAGAGACTACATCAAAACCACGAAGAATGACACCTCGCCTATGGAAGTTGGAATATAATAGAATTAATCATCAAGGTTATACATTAGATCAAATTGTTTATCTATCATTTATGATATATTTTGAATTTATATTTTTATATTGTGTTGTGTTTACTCATGTTGTAATTGACAATGATTGTCGTTGTTAATTTGTTTAACTTATATGCTTCATGAAGTTCGTCAAGGCATTAATGGTCGACTTCCACAGGGACTGGAAATTTATCCTTGACAATTTAGTAGGTTGCCCTACTATGAGCAATACAAATTGTGCATGTGTTTGATACAATGAATATCAGAAAGAATATGACATAAACGTTATGGAAAATATTGCATGGAAGGCATGACAAAGAAAAATTGTCAAAATTTGTAGTGACATTTAGGAAGCCATTCATGCAATGAACAATTTCATTCAATTAAATAGCGATGGAGACCAAATTAATATAAGTTCCCTTCCTTGGTTATTAACGGAGCAACAAAGCAATGCTATAAAACAAGTCATAGGAAAAATTCGATTTCCCACAGGATTTGCTGCAAACATAAACAATATCATAACAAAGAAAGGTGAATTTGGGTCAGGGATGAAAATGCATGATTGGCATACCTTCATTAAAATAATTCTTTTGGTATATTATATATATATTTGTATACTACATGTACTTTTTAGTGTATTATGTTTACTACTTTTCGAAAAATATTAATGAAAAGATCATTTTATAATTGTTGCAGTACGTTCTACCTCTATCTCTCCCAGACAACTTTGACAACAATGTCAAGAAATTTATATATGATCTTAGAAAATACATGAGGTAAGTAGCAATATTTGTTCAATTCATTGTATATTTTTGTTAAATCTTGTTAATATATTTGTGCCTTGAATCACTTGTAGATGGTTGTCATCTAAAGAAATCCATAAAGTAGATATAAATTATTGGAAGAGAAAAATTCCTTGTCTAATGTGTGAAATGAAAAAGTGTCTACCTTCAAAAAATTTCAATGCACAAGAACACTACCTCATACACCATGTTGAGGAGATAGAATTGTGTGGACCTGTACATAGAAGGTCAATGTGGATGGTTGAGAGGCACTTGAAATTTTTGAAGGCTTTGGTTAGACAAAGAGCACATCCCGAGGGTTCTATGGTGGAGGGATACATGGTATACCAGACCATGGTGTACATTATTGAATATATTCCTAGGTTTGCAACAAATATCCATGTAGATCACATTTGGGATCCCAAATCCATTAACAAATTCGAAGGGGAGTACCTGATGGGGAAAGGTAGATTGAGGAAAGTGACAGGTAACTATAAGATGGTCATGGAGATTAATTAGAATAAATTTTAAATTTGGTTTTTATGTATATTGTACTTATTTTATTAATTAATATTTAATATTAATTAATTATAAATTAAGGTCGTATATCGTGGTAATTAACTAATTATACGTCGTTTGTGAATTTCAATTTTTTTTGGTACAGTTGGTCGAGAGTAGAATGAACTACATTTGTACGCCGCAAAAAATCTTGATTGGATGACGATATGGATTGAACGATGTCAACAATCTAGTCGCACATTAACATGGTAAGGTGTGGCTTTATTGGTTAAAGAAGCTCATCGTAATGGAGATTTCAATGTTACACCAAGGGAAATTAATTTAGCATATGGTTTAAGAGATAAATAGGTATGTATAAATATATTAATCACCCATATTATTTAATAATTTTCAATTATATTGATGTATATATATATGTTGAGATTTTTTTCTTTGCTTACATTCAACCAAGAATAAATATGTTTATCAACTGACAATATTGCAATAAGTTTTACATATTTGACATATTGCAGGTGAAACACCACAAGGATATGTGGTGCAATGGTCATAAATTTTGAATCAAAAAGTTGGATGACACGAAGAAAACTTGTGATTCTAGGATAACTACAATCTTCCAGGTGACTAATGTTTCATCTAGAAGCGACATACATCCAGAAGTCTCAGAAAATCAATACTATGGGATTTTGGATGATATACTTGAGTGTGACTTTAAGTCCTTCAAATTAGTTTTATTTTTTCATCCTATGGTACATGCTACGATTGAATGAAAATGATCCCAAGAGAACTGTTATTGAACATGATAATGGATTTACCATGGTTAATACAAGGTATTTTGAGCGAGTTGGAAATGAGTCCTATGTTCTTCCAAGCCAATGTGAGCAGGTATTTTACTCAGAGGTTTCAAGTAAAGCGGGTTGGTCATATGTTGTTAGACATGATCCAAGAGGAAGGCTGGTAAATTATAATGTGGTGGAAGAAGAAGATACTGAAGAAATAGAAGATGATGTAGATGGTGATTAGGATCAACAATTAGTTGATGATGTGCCTGACGAAGATGTCGAAGAGGAGGAACTCGATCATGATGATGTAGGAGTTAATTTTCATGAAGATGATATCCGTGTGGATGATGACATTATCGAAGTTGATATCAATGATGATGATGATGATATGACCAATCCTTACAATGTTGAATCTAGGTCGGATGATACAGACAAAGAGTTGGATGAAAAAGAAGATCAATGACATTAAAATGTATGAGTTATGTGATTGTATTATCTATTTGATATTAATTTCTTGATAAAATTATATTTGACTTATGTGGTTACATAATTCATTTATGATATTTTTAATTTTAATTATATTTGAATTATATTAGAATATGTTCAGTTAACAGATGTAAAAAATAAAATGGATAAACTAAAAGATGAAAGCGTGAGACCACTTCCTTGTTGGGTGTATGGATTCTAATGAAGATCTAAAAAAGTGTAATCTATGATGGCAATAATTCAAAGTGTTTGGCACACAGATGTAGTTTATAACTTGTATAAATGTGTAAGTAAATGACTGACAAACTCTACTTGAAATAGAATGACAATCCTAGTTATGTGATTCTTCTTATTGATCCAATTAATACTCTTCAGTTACTATGATTGACTAGAAGGGTTTAATATTTACTTGAAAGAACCAAATAATCACATCACACAAATACAAAAAATGTGTATCGGTAAAATTAATAAATATATGCTTGATATATCAATTTAAACAACATAAAATCATCAAAATGGAGACAACCAGATAACTATATAATTCCACAAACAATTGATACCAAGATTAAGCCACAAGTTCAGACATCTTCATTAACTTCATCAAAATTCATACATGCATCTGAGTCTTTTAAAAGAAATTTTCATTGCAAACTATCTACTGTATCTTTCTCCTATCCGCCTATATTTGTTTTACATTATGAAACATATATAAATATATCAAAATTGTGAAAGAGCGCATCCTTTGAGAAATTTATTTCGCTTAACAACAATAATAAACTAGAAGTTATGCTCTATTAAGCCATAAATAGATGTTTGACAAATAATCTCAATAATTTGGCCGCTTGTATGTATCAACATCCTCCAATGCATTCCTTATTGCTATCTCCATTTTGAACATCTTCTCATTCTGTTCACATGCCCTGTCCATTGTTAAATCATTTCCTGTGGGTGTCTCCAGAATTGTTTGCATCATCGTCTCACATTCCTTCATCCATCCTGTGGTAATAAACATTGTTTTACTCATCTTCGGTTAAGTACTTGTCCATCCATCTTTGATACTCTTCATTTGTTGGCCAACCAAAATTTACCACCTCATTCACCTTAGTATTGTAAGGTGTGTACTTCACTGCAACCTAATTGGCTTCCCTTTCAAAAAACTCTAAGAATGTGCTGGTATTAATTATCTTATCCATACTATTTATCAGCAAATCATAGTTTGAATCATCACAAATCGATTTGATTTGTGCATTGATAAATTATTTTTCCCCATCTTGCCACAGTTGCAATGTCTTAACATTTCCTTGTGCATCAATAATGTCTAGCAAAAATGCATCATTCTAGTCATCAAATCTCTTTATCGGCTTCCTAATTCTTCTACTCAAATCATCAAGTAGGGCCTAGAATCCGTTCAATGATATTACAAAGATTTGAGTAGGCTTCAATGACTCGGGCATGTTGTTTGCATCAAACCTAGAAGCTTTGCACATAATATCCAAATCATTGGCCCTAGGGATCCATTTCTCAGCCAAAGGGAAAACTATTTCTCAATCCCTATTGATATTTTTTATTCCATTCAAAAATAAAGAATACAAAGAATGTACAGATGGTAATTTACCATGAAAATTTTCATTAAGATGCCTCAAAACTGTGTCAACCACTTCATTTTTTTTGAAAATTGCATCATCCTCACTTGCCTTTAAGGTAGCCTACAATTCTGTGATCCTATTCAACATCTACTTCTTGGTGGGATCCATAAAATATTCAACTTCTTCTTCAATTGGCCCTTGTGTAGGACTAAGAGCAAGTACCTGGATGGGGGACCCCAGAGTTGAAACAATTGGAGTAGTAGGGGGGACGAATCCTGCAATAGAAGGTAATGCTCTGATACCAAGAGCACTGAAGGATTCTCCCACCTGCCCACATTTCAACCTATCTACTTCAAATTCCAGCTCAACATTCCTTTGCTGCATCCTACTATATTCTACAATTATCGCATTGTATTTCTCCATCAGACTCTTCTTTTCAGCCTCTTCTCTCTCAACTGTCTTTAGGGCCAATTTGGCCACATTTACTATTAGGCTTGTAGCTTCTGTTGTTGAATTTTCAGAAGCTCTCTTGATGATTAGCCCTCCCATTAGGTGTGGGCTAATATCAATTACATTTGGCTTTCTGCCCTAGGGTGCCAATTCCCATATGGCCAGAGTTTCGTACACCTCACTAAAGGCAAAGTCCTACAAAGATGGCTTAACCTCTTCTTCACTTTTTTGTATAGGGTGCTTGGACTGTAAGATAGCATTGAATTCACCCACATTAGCTATGTCGCATTCAGGAAAAAGTAAGACACCAGCCTGAGTTAAAAGTCTTCTTCCCTCCTCAGGAGTGATTCCTTTGAATTCTTCCATTAATTCGGCCTTGACCTCATCATCATTCTCTTGCTTAGAACTATTAGGTCTTGATTCTCTCCTACTCTTGTATTTTTTCTAGTACTCTTCTAGTTTCATCCTCGAAACTAGTCGCAAGAATACAAGAGTCTTTACAAATGCATCATCATCCAAGAATTCCTTGCAAACCTCCATCCTAGCATCTTGTACACATTGCCCCTTTACATTCATGTCAGAAAGAACCAATTGTGTTGATCTAGGAGGGGAAGGGATACCAACCTACATGTCTTAATCAGTCACAATTATCTCATCCATCAGAGTTTCCTGCGTTTCCTCAACTCTATACCTCTTAGGGCTTGGCTCTGATGGTAACACTGCAGGATCACCTCTTGGTGGTGAATCTGGATCCACAATCCTTATCCCTCTGAGTTCTCTGATCCTTGGACCCAGCTGTGATGATGCTTGCATGACTTGTTTTCCCTTCTTATCCCCTTCATCCTCATCATTGCTCACATTTCTCTTTCTCTTGTATAGAGGCCTGTTAACTGGTGGTTGATAAGCTGGCCTTGTTTCTTCAGGCCTCACACCCGGTCTTTCTATACCAAAATCTAATTCCAAATTGACCCTCTTGGTCATCAAGGTGCCCGTGATATATCTGAAATTAGCCATTAAGAATTCTATTCTCTTGTGAAATGGAGTAAACTCCATTAATGGATCATATTTTGGATCCATTTTATGTATTATAGCCAACAAATTTTCATATGTAATCAATTTTTCTTTATTCAACTCCTGTCTATTCAAATCAAACTCATTTCTAATTAGGTCCTCAGGAAAGTTGAATTCATGTGCAAATTTACCACCTTTGATTCGTTGTCTGAACAATTCAAATAATCCCTTAGGGTCATGTTGTCTCCTAGGACCATTCCTCAAATTGAAGTCATCAAAAAACCTTCCAAAGTGGACCCATCCTCCCTTGGAACAAACAAAATCAGAAACAACAGTGTAGTTAGGGAACAAAGTCCCTTTTCCTTTCTTTGCTAGGTTGTCCTCATGAATACAACCTAGTTGCCACATAACTTTGGCAAACCCCATCCTTGATGGTACATTAAAAAGGGAGGATATGAGGGGTTCCCTGGAAACCATACAACCCTCAAGATAGTGCTTATAGGGTACAAGATGATATCACCCCAATTGTGATACACTTTTAAATTAGGCTTCCTCACCTTCGGTCAGAGGAAGTCATGAAAATATTCAGGGACTCTTGGCACATTTACCACCAACCGAGCCTTGAGTTTGGAGGAAAAGAAGTTATCAAACTGCACAAAGCTGGCACCTCACCTGTTGTAAGACAATTCTGCACTCCACACCTGTACTGGTAACCTTTCTCCATTCACCTCTTGCCTCAACTCCATTTTTTCTGAGAAGAAAATAACATTCTTATATAGGAACATATGCATCAACAGGGAGTAACAGAAAAAAGGAGTGTCAGTATCCCCCACATGCAGCTTCAGTAAACCCTCATGCATCTTCTCTGACACGAATGATGCAAAGTCATATACCACAGAGAAGTTGGGATGCTGAATTTTGGATCCCATAAACATGTATGCAACTGGCATCACAGTATTAGGGCTGAACCCTAAAATCTAGCATAATGAATAAAATGTTGCTAGGAAGTGACTCACAAAATAATTCAGCCTGAAAGGCTCCTGGTCATTTGGGATGATAAGAATTGTTGAACTACCCGCCCTGGCTAGGTGAGGAGGAGGCAACCTCAATTTGAAAAGAGGCTTTAACCTTTTGTACTCCTCCTTCATCTCGTCAAAATCTATTTGGACTAAGAAAGGGCTATACTCAGTCAAATCAAAAATCTTTCGAATCTCATCTGCATTTATGCTTAGCAAAATTCCACCATCATTATCCCTTATGACCCTTGTCACATGATCATATCCTGTTGCCATTGCTTTGAGCAAGTCAACATCAGGGAACACATTTGGCACTGTTAGTTTATCCATTTTATATCTCCAAGAATTAGAGAAGGGGTGAGGTAAGTTTTTCTATCCATACCACAACCTAAACATTTCAAGACTAGTCATAGGAATATTGGCATCCGCAATGTTATAATTTTTGCACAGTAGACCTTCGCCTACAGTCTTTGCATTCATTAAAACCAAACCACTCTTCTTATCATTTGTTGACAATGGGAGTTGATCGAGAAAGTCATCATAAAAAATTCCTCTTCAAATAATCAACATAGCTAGAGTGTTGCTTCGATGGTGCCATCTTAAACAACTAGGGATTCTTTTAAAAAATCAAATCCTCGAAGAAACTAGGGGTACCCAGAACACAAAAATACAACACAACTGTGCAATTCCAATAATTCAAACGAACCACTAACCCTAAAACAATAATTAACTAAACCCCTTGACCAACACAATAGAACCCTTCACAAAGACACAATCAAATTAACCCAACAATTTAAAAAATAACTCACGAGATTTCGCGCCTTGTAGAGAACCAAAATTCACGATGATCGCTTGAAATTTTTTATCTCTAGCTCTGAACTGCTTGGCAAATAATTGAATTCTTTTGTGATGAAGATAGAAAAAGAGAAGATACTCTATGCTGATTAAATTGAGCTAGTAGACATCTCGTCCACCATTAAAGCTCATTTGCATGCCGTGCCAATGACTCCAATCACATTTGATGCGAATTTAAACTTCAGTCGTCGATCTTTTATTTTTGTCAGATCATCAAACGACCATCTTCGAAAGGGCTGAAAAAATCTCCATGTCAGCATTGAGGGCCCACCATAGAAGGCAACGCCAAAGGAATACACATGGTGCTCGCCCATGATATCACAATCAGTAAACATCCTGCATCTTTGGATCATGTGATGGCAGGCAACCATTGATTCCTACCATCAATGATCGTGTTCACTCACATCAGTCAGCAACACCAAACATAACAGTCGAGAATTTTTTTACCAAGATTATAACATCACTATCAATCTCGAGCACATGTATCTTGCAGCTCTCTTAGTAACCCACTTTATAACGTATGTAAGTCTAACACAAATATTAAACACTTTATTAATCCCTTTTTCTGCATCGACAGCTTGGGACACATGGTGCTCGCCCATGATATCGCAATCACCAAACAACCAACGGTGATGTCATGGTGAGATCATGGGGAGTGGTCAGGATCTATCGTCGAAAGATCGACAGTCATTAAAACACAACATTCATCAACAACAAACATAATCGTTGAACAAATTTTTACCAAGATTATAAAATCACCGTCGATCTTGAGCACATGCATCTCGCAGCTATTTTAGTAACCCACTTTATAACGTATTTAAGTCCAACACAAATATTAAAATCTTTATTAATCCATTTTCGGCATCAATAACTTGGGACATGAAGTGCTTTCCTGTGATATCACAATCACCAAACAACTAGTGGTGATGTCATCGCGAGATCCCAGGGAGCGGTCAGGATCAATTGTAGGAAGATTGATGGTCATTAAAAATACCCCCTGCAAAATAAAACAACTATTAAAAGGGAGAAGGGGACATCGCCTAGGACAACGACAAACGATGGCTCAAAGTTGTTTTTAAAGCATAGGGCACAAACCGACCCAGACTTAAGAAATAATAAAGTCAGACGAAATAACCTTTTTGCATGTGCAGATTGCGTGGATGTCGGATGAAGTGATTTCAATCTTGACCGTTGCTCGTAGACCTTACAAGGTTTTTGCTAACATCAAAAATATGGTGCAAGGCGCGCGAGATGCTGCCATCTGTCACATTTGATGGTGGGGACTAGTTTTTCTTGTTGATCGATGATAAAGGTTGATGCCGACAGCTGTTTCCGTACCGACACATCATGGTCGTTCCTCACTGACCTTGCTTAATTAAACTGTAATTTCAATAATGTTGCGAGGTGTACGATTTGGTGACACATGGACTGCGATGCTGTGCACTGATAAAAAAGGTGGGGCCCATTTCAGTGCTGATTCGGTGCCCGGTAGGTGAATATCCTGTCTATTTGGTGACTAGAGGGAGAACATGGCATTTTCAAACTATTTTGACTAAATTTGAGTCGTTCTCCTAGGAAACGTTGCGATTGATCAACAAATCATATTTAAAAATAAACTAGTATTGTACTATAACCATTTTATTTCGCACGAGTGAATAGTAATGGCTGAGTTCGACTCTGCTTGCATAATTAAATGCTAAAATTTGCGAATTACTATTTTCGTGTTGTATCTCTATATTGAGGAAGAATTGCTTGGTATCGAGTGAAGCAAGTTGTGGTTACGATTTCTCAATTTCGCTGCCCTAGATGTTCTACGATTGAAACCGTAAGTAGCATGTATGCCATTTCTTGTAAATTCAGAAGATTTTATGGTTACTTGTTGGGAAATTCGTGATTGTTTCCTATTTCTATTCTTGAAGAATTGATTGAATAGATTCATTTTTAGAGGTTGTCTAGATAATTGCTAGGGATTTTTGAATATTGCAGAATTTTCTGTTAAGTCTAAAGGAGAAAATTATAATTATTTGCTATCTGAAAATAAGCAAACCCTAGTTCGAATTATCATTAGTCTAGTATAAATGGCACCCAAGGCCCAAAGTTCTGGTTCTGAAACCACTACCAGGTGTTTATCCCAAATATTATTGATTTGTTACAACCCTCTACTAGCAAGAAGGAGGGAAAGTTTTTGTTCTATGGGCCTCAAATATTGGAAGGATTGACAGACAAGCAATGTGCAATTCAAGATGTCGAGTTACCATACACCGGGTGGCAGTTGTTCTCCAATTGGTTTGGGAACAAGAATTTGTTGGTTCCTTTGTGTAACCCCTGGAGGTTAGACCTGGGTAAATTGATGGTTCCTAATGTGATGTAGATATTTTAAAGGATATTGATGCTAGATATGACCCTGTGGCCCGAATTGTCAGAACACATGCTGGTGTGCAGATGATTAAGATAACCAAAGAAGAAATTGTAGAGATTTTCAAATTGCACGAATGGAGTCAAGATATGGTTCCTGTTGACTTGGAGGTTTCCAACAAGAATATAGAAATACTAGGGGTTTGTTCAGAACATCTTTTTAATACCTCATTTGGCAGTCTCAGGAAGAGGAAAAAATTAGAAGATAGTAATTGGAAGGAACGATCCTGAACCTTTTCATGTGGACTATTTCTCTAGTTATTTCAAGAAGAATGTTTGTGCTTTATGTCAAGTTCTGAGAGTCAGCTTAAAAGAAAACTTTCCTACTGATATTATGTATATGGCAGTAAATCTCCAACACCCAAGTTTTAATGTAATATATGATTTTGTCACTTATTTGGCAAAGAAGATGCACATGGGTCTAGTAGCCCTAAAGGAGGGGAAGAATTAGGTTGGATTCAAATGGTATTCCTTGTTAATCCACATGTTTTTGTATAGGAGTTAGGCTATGTTCAAAAAAGATATGGAATTAAAGAAGTAGGAAGGAAACATTGAAATGCCTGTCCAATATTGGACCAGGATTCTTGAAATGCATGATCATAAGTTTGATTATGTAAATTTGCATAATGTCTTTGGATCTAAATTAAGGGAGGCTCCGGTTCATGAACCCCCAAGAATCCCAAAAGAAATTCATGAGTTCTTGAGGCCAATGGAGAGAAGGCCTGAATTGAACATAATGCACAATTGGGGAGATATTATCCCCTATCATAATACCACAATTTTTACGGTTTTTGGCACTAATGTCAATCCAAAGGTTCTGCCAAGGGAGGTGCCTCTTAGAATTGGATTTTTGGAAATCATGAGGTAGTTGGGGGGCGCTCAGGAACTACACTTGCCAGCTAAATAGAAGAAAGGTTATTTCTTCCCTAAATATATAGCATTTTCCAAATTTTTTATGGCAAAGGGAGGATGGAAGGAGTTGCATAAATTACTTGGGCCTTATAGGCTAAGGACTGTGCACCCCAGGAATCATGATCCTGAGGGTTTTATCTCTCAAATGAAGGCAAAACATCGGACATGAGCTTTTGTCCACAACTTCTACTTTCCTATGGACACCATCAAGAATATTTTTGATTTGGAATTACAAGATGAGAGAAAGGCACTATAAATTGCCTACTCTAAAATGGTAAAAAGTAAGCAGGAGAAAATACCTGGTTTCAATCCCATACCTAATGCTAAAGATGAGTTTACCAAGGCAATGCATGCTATTGATAATTTTGAGAGCTTGGTTGGGGTTTTGAAAGATGAAAGGGTTGCAGAAGAAAGGGGAAAATCACAAACCATTGAGGATTACCCTGAGGTAAAGATAGAGGAGAGGCCTACTTATAAGCCCAAAAAGAAGATAAGGGTTTTTTCTAGAAGAAAGGGAAGTAGGGCTGAAGATGTTGCTAAAAATATTGCACAATATTCTTCAAGGAAGTTAGTAACAAAATGTTGTTAATTTGGATTCTCCTCCAAGTTTTTCAGAATAGGCTAGCCCACCATCACCAAAGAGGTAGATGGTTGAAAGATTAAAGATTGTTGATTGTGATGGTGATGAGGATGATGAAATTATTGTCACTTTGAATGAAATGCATCCTGAAATGCCATTGGACTCAGTTGGAATTGCAACAGGTTTAGGTACAGTTTCTTTGAGGTTACGAAAAGATGAACTCAAAGGATAACAAGAAATGATGACTTGAGAAGAGAAGCCTACAGAGAGTTCATGATGGATGACTCTTTTATTCAAACCAATGCTTTTAAAGATTTTGTGTGGAGAGAACATAATGCATTATATGTTGAGAAGGTGGCACATGAGAGAAATCTTCATCTAGAGCTCCCAGAGAAGGTAATTCAAGCTAAGGTCAGGGAGCAGATGAGAGACAAATTCAAAGCAATAACACCAGAGCAGAGCCCAAAATTGGTACAAAAAAGTGGAGTATTGCTACTCCCTGAATGGGATATCGCTGATGCTCTGATGTTTGACACAATAAGAAGTGCTAATAAGACACTTCTTGTTACTAAAGAGGAGGCTACATTGGCACTCAAGGGATCGGCCTTTAGTGAGGAATGGGATGCATTTGCAATCTGGTCCCTATCCACTGTCTCTAAAAAGCCAATTGTTGCAGAACCTTCTGAATTCAGTGGTCACTTGGTTGTGAGGAGATTTATTGACACCCCAACATTGGAAGCTGTTGATATGGTCGTGAATGTTGCCAAATTCACTAGAGCAACTATTGAAGAATTGACCAAGGACTAGGATACTCTGAGAGGCCAATATAATGACATTATTATTGAATATAATAAGAGTCAACAAAAGGTAGCAGAGTTAGAAACTGAATTGGATTTATTGAGGCAAAAAATGGATACCATGAGATCTCAAAAGCAAGCTAGTTCTAGCCACACTGTTCCTGACCCACTAGTAGAGCAGTCTCAACCTCCTGCACAAGCATAGTCTTTGGCTATTGTTCCATTTAATATTGGACAACTACTTATTGCTATTGAGAGGGCTACTAGCCTTAGAGGGGGACTTTCTAGGGAGAAATTGATTCACCAAGTTGAAGAATATAATGAGATGGTAAAGCAAATCCAGGATGCAGCAGGGAGAAGCAATGTAGTGATAGTGAACATTGTTTTGAAAAATTTAAACAAAAGGGTCTAGAGTAAGCTAAACAGTGTTCATGCAAATCATGTTCTAATGTTGCAAGCACTAAAAATGTTTCCAAGGGATAAAGAATTGTCCATCCCATTGCTAAAAAAATGGAGCCCTAGAATGAAGAAGTTGAAATTCATGGTAGTAGGGGCAAAACAACATGGTGATAAATAACCTACTATTATTGCAACATATCAATTGGTCAAGGGAATTGTTGAGCAGAAGTTTCAGGGATTTTTCACCCCAATGGAATCCAAGATTAAATTACTGAAAGATGTGTATGGTGGAAAGGACCTATCCCCATTGCCTCATATTTTACATAGTCAGGATGAAGTCAAACCCCTGCAGGTTTGGAAGGAGAAAATGAATAATATAATGATGTCTCAAACACATGAGATATGCAAAACTCTTGATATCCGCATGCTAGAGAATACATTGGAAAAGTTGTCTTTTGAAATAAGTTTCTTAGAGAACTTTGATAAAAAGGCCACATCGATAATGATAAAGTATGCTCCCTATCGAAACAAGGTTGATCAGGTTGTGGCTTTCTAGTGGCCTTCCGAGGAGGAGTTTGAATTATGGAAAAATGTGTTCACTGATGAATTGGAATTATGAGTGTTATAGTCGAGAATTTCAACTTGGTCATGTATAATATAGGTTTGGTCTTAGATATTATATTCTAAAATTGCATTCTCCTTTTGAATCCAAGTACAGGGTGTTGAGGTGGAGTTAATACTATAATGGCTGAACATGCCTTTGATGTATGGGGAGCGGCCTTTGGATTGATGCTTTCTTTCCTCCTTATCAACTAATGAGGATCTTTGTCTTATGCTCTCCACTCGCATAATAGAATTGTAACTAAATTAGGAGTTAGCGGTCCAATTAAAAATGGACATGTGTACTCTCCGACCTAAAGCTTGTTGGATCCCTTGTTTTATAAAATGGAATTCTGGGCCGAGAGAGTGGTCGGTTGAAATATCAAAAATATGAGAAATATGAGTCTAGGAATACAGAGAGTATGAATTGTAAGTCTAGGTTTTAAAATTTTTTGAGTCAAATTGGAGAACTTTGTTAATCATGGGGTTTTTGAGCATGTTTGTATCAAATTCGTGAATATTTGGAGTTTATTTTATCTCCTATTGTGTTATGTTACATGGATTATTAATAAAATATCGATCAAAGATGATTTTAATTGATTTTCATTTGTTCTTTACTGTGAATTATGTTTAACTAAAACTCTGGTTCAAATGATCGATTAAATGCTTCAGTTAACCAGTAAATTCATGCAATATAACAAATAGGATTCATAAAGGATTAATAAACTCAAGTATAGATATATGGGTTGTAATTCAATTCATAATAGATCATAAGTGTTCAAAATGAAATTTACCCTGTAGTTCAGTTTTCTCTTTTGACTCTGTGTGCTGGGATATGGCACTAGAATTCTAATTACATTTTATTCTCGTATGTTTTGTGTTATGGCATCAGGATATTTTACTCAAACATTTCCTATCAATTTACTTTATGTGAAGTTTGCGATTCTCTATTAAAATGACACGAGTCGTTTTTAAGGAATAGCTAATTTCTTGAAGGATTTCATCCTTTAAAATTAATTGGGGATCAATTTATTGCTTACCTGTGTGCAAATGAATTGTTTAAAAGTTGTATGTTAAGATCACATGTTAGGGAATACCCTCCTAGATTTTATAGAGTCCGAAGTGTAGGATAATTAGCCTTATTGTTATTCTCGTTAAGTTGGCCATACTATTCCTAGTCTTTTATTATTGAATGTGGCGAGTTCATAGGAGCTTCTAGGAAGCATGCGTGAGTTGCAGTAAAAAAACACCAACAGGTTCAATTGACAACATGATCTATTGAGTAATTAAAAAGCATTCATAATTTGAAATTCTAGATTTTGACAACATGATCTATTGACAAGTAGGAAGTATTTTTCACATTGTGTCAAATTTTGATATTGTTATCAGGATTCAATTATGTAGTTTTACAAGTCAAACTCATTGAACCATGTTTCATGAGTAGTGTTTCAAAATAACCCATCTCTCATGATAATGAATGGTCCACTTAGCACTCATTGCATCTAAATGATTCTCAAAGTGATGAAGCACTAGGCCTTCCTAGGAGGTCACCCATCCCAATATTACATGATCCATGATTTTACTAATAATTGATCATTTTAGATTTTGACAAACTTGACACACAAATGACAATTTGACAATGAACTTAATGTATCACAATTAATTTTCAAATTGAGCAACATAATAGAAACTAAAACAAATTGAGATATTTTTATGAGGGTAGTGATGCAACTTTTCTAATTAGAGTGTATTCCATGAGATTACAATTCTTTGAGATATTTTGTCAAATAGTTCAGAATATTTTTCTATACTCCCACATTTTACATAGATTTGAAAATGGAGTCTACAATCACAACATTTGAGAAAATTCATCTTCATATTATGCTTTGATGGATGTCCATACCTTGTTCCAAATCTCCCATATTAAGGAAATCGACAAGGATTTTGGTGAAGGTTGTGAAATTTTTCTATGCATCTACCAATTGCATTTCATTGAAAGTTTCTAAAACCTTAAAAAAAAATCCATTATGTATATTCTACAATCATTATAGTCCACAATTTCACATTTATTTGGTTTTGCATCTACCAATTGTATTTTCTTGAATTTTCCTACCGAATTTTCAATGTAGATCCATTTTGTGTATATCTTATAATTTGTTGGTGTTTTTTCCCACATAAGATTTTCAATTCTCTAAGAGGTAGCCAACCTCCATTATAAAGAACTGCAAAGGCTAGTGGCCAACTAACAAGAGTCAGTCAAAGACTAAAATCTCCTACACTTTTGGCTCTGTGAAACCAAGGTGGGTAAACCCAAGTGTGTTCATAAGAATGTTTCATGATTGGTAAGAGAACTTCTTCTTATAGATGCAGTCCCCACTAACACTAATAAACAGTCATTACCCTGGTTGTGGAAAAACCAAAGAATAATAACAGATATCCCAAAGCAAGAAGACTGAAAATTACCATAAGATCTATATCCCAAAAAGAGATAGCAGTTGATATTTGTTAAAATGTTCGAGTATTGAATCACCGTGCTTAGAGTCACAGTCCTATACCTGAAAGGAATTTACCAATAATATCCAGTGCCTCATCCATTGGGTGGGAGTCATATAAAATGTAATTCAGATGAAAATGAACTTATCACCATAGTGCTTTGTTATCATGAGATTTGTTAGTATATTAAAACAATACTCCTTAGTGAATCTTGAGCATATAACCATAAACATGCAATTTGTGTTCAAACATTTGATTAACTCATGAAGTTAAAGCAAGAGAACAAATTACACTTTCAACTACACCATTGAAACTAAATGAACAAACCCTTGATAAATCCATTCATAATCCATGGCCCATACACAGGAGAACAAAATATCTTAATTTTTTTAGATTTCTTTCGATATCAGTAATTACAAAAGCATAATATACTTATTTCATAATATTCCCAACCCAACATGATTTCCTACATAATACCTTCAAAATCCCGCATTACCACTAACTGTACCTATTATAAGCCTTCAAACCCCAAAAAAACAACCCTTAACAATGAGCCGTCAAATCTCCTTTATAGGACAGGAGAGCAACAAAGCAATAGGCTACAATGTTCATTCCAAAATTGAATTTCATTTAGAATGAAATTCAAATTCACATTCCTCATCATTATAAAAAACCATAACCAATTCGAGGAATCAAAACAGTTATACCATTGTAACCAACCGGAGCTAAATACAAAGGAGCGTGGTAGGCACGCGTACGTCCACATCAACACACCACCCAAAAGTAACCCACCCAACAACTGCAACTACTTGAAAGACACACGACCTCGGTAGAGGCGACTGCTCCTAGTCCTCGCTTCAGTAAGAAGTGAGACCAACTTCCTTTTATCCACTTTAACACATGATCTGGTAGCATGGCAAGGCACCATCACAGTTATTGGGGCAACTACGAGGGGCTCTTCATTAACCCCCAACAACTCAGTCATGGATGCCAAGTAATGTTGGTAGTCTGAGTCAGTTTTGTACCCATCACCATTAGAACCAGAAGACAACACCAGTGGGGAATTGGAGCTCTCCGACCCTTTATAAGCATCATGGACAACCTTGAGCTTGCTAAGGACAGGTTGTACCCTATCAGGCTACAAATTTCTCACCTCGAGTTTGGTACTGCTACGCACAGTCGAATGGTCCATTGCAAAGAACACCTCACAAAATATAGGAGAGACTCAACCACCTACAAACAAGACAACTCAAAATGTGATGATAATACCAGATAACACAATGAGCATTTATAGAGTTAATTGGTGCGAGAATATTAATTTCTCGAATGCAGCACGAGCATTCGAGAATTTTAGTGGCTGATGTAGCCACCACAAATTATTCCTGGCTTGTGAAGGCATGGTGTACAAATCATCATTGCATTTATCAGGAGAACACTATTCGCATGCAAGAAGATCAGGCAAGGATCCACTAAAAAACCCGTGCCATTAATAAGAACAACTTGCAGAGAGCAAGAACTCCCAACATGGATGAACAGGAACCCAACAAAAATTGGACCGTTAATGCGGATTGAACATGGTAAGTTGGATGAATCTTTTTGAGTCAACAATTATTCGAAAATCCACATCAACGCCTTGGGAGAATCGTGCCCAATCACAACCCAAGAAAATAAGAGGTTACAATTGGATAATAGGTCCCACCTAGCTTTGTCGCTTCAAGAACTAGGCCACATGTCGCCTCTTCACAGACCTCACAATACCCTCAGGGTCCTTTAATTTGATCATGTGAGATCCACGACAAAGGATTATCATTGATCTCCCTCATTAATACCCCACGTGTAGAAAACACCCACCTTAAACCCCAAAACCCTAGCCTCCATCCATGTAAATTTTAAGTCCCACCACAATCCTTGTACGGTCAACATAATTTTTTTATCCTTTGTTGAAGAAACTATTACAATATATTTCTTATTTATGTACTTATTTTCCATACATGTTTATAAAATTTTGAAATTATTAATAATATTAATTTTGGCAAGACATTAAGAGAGTGTTGATTGTAAAAAATATGCATCCTAATGTGAAAATGCAAACAATGGAAGCAATGACTATAACACATAATTTTTTATGTAGTATCCAATTCAAAGAATCATGTTACCCTTTACCTTGAATTTTTTAGTATAAAAAGCTAAGGAAATGCTATAAATAAGATAATAAGTTGACTATTAGCATATACTAATTTTCATAGAGATGTAGATTTTTGGATGTTGTGGTTGTGTTTCTCATGATATTTGGTTGTCATTGATGTCAACACTATTAGAATTAATGTCTTAAAGGTTGTATATGTTGAGGATATTGAGAAAATTAGAATGAATATGTTGCAGATAGTCTATGAAGTTGTGGAGATCAGAGTGGTGGAAATATTTGTATGTTGGTATTTTGAAGTCGTGTATTAAAGGGTTTGTTGCTGAGCCTATCTAGTATATCCTCTAGAATTTTCAAAGGTGTGCATCAAGATTGGAGCGAGTTATGAGTTTTTGTGTTCCTACAGTTATTTTGTTGCTATAGTTGGTGTTTCTGAAAGAAGAGAATGTAATTCCGGTGAGTTGAACTATTTTGTATGCTCTTGAGATGTTCATTGATGTTTCTTGATCTCATACTCTATCATTGTGGTATGTCCATGTTGATCAGTGTGCTCGTAATCAAAGATTTTTCCTTTGCATGTTTGAGTTTTCATGTTCTTGGTTGACATGATGGTGGTAGCATGTTGTAGATCCTTGTGGATTAATTTTTGAATGCTTGGCATGTTCAAGGATGTTGATTTAGGTCTTCATTATGTTGTGACCTGTTGTTAGGGAAAATCATATATAAAACTAAAACAACAAGATATGAAAACCCTAACAAGCACAATAGAGGACACACTAACATGAAAATCAAAACAAGAAAACAAAGAAAACTGATCTCCAAGCTAGATTTGATTTATCTCTATTGCTCTTCTCTACCTACATGAGAATGCAAGATTTTGAAAGTTTGATTGTTGATTGCTCAATTTTGCAGCATAAAAATGAGATGAAAGATAATAGAAGAAAAATAGATAGATAGCTAAGAAGATTGAGACAAATTTTGGCAAAGTGAGGATACTAGAAGAAGATTCCCTAAATGGCCTGTGAAATGATTGATTTATAGGAGAAGGATGATTTGATTCAATGGCCAAGATTAAGAGTCAAATTTGTGATATGTATGGCTAGGATTAAAAGTTTATTTTAGTTCCTATGACACACATTTAGTGGGTTATGACATGAGGCTAAAATTAAGATGTTAGGAAATAAGTGGGATTCTTTTATTTATTTGGAGATAAAAGATTCCTATGACACACTATGAATGGGGGTAAAAATAGGATGTGAGTGGGAATCTCATAATTTAAATAATAAAATTATTTAAATTATTTATGCATGTGAAGAGTTGTAGTCATCTGACACATTTTGCAATGTGACAATAAGTGAGGGATTAATTCAAATATTTAATTTGAATTATTTTGAGACATGTGAAGGGGGAATTAATTAAATAAATTGGGAAGGTGATTAAGTGGAATAAATGGGATAAGTGGAATAATGTAATGACATAGGGTAAAATATTACAAGATGTTTTACAAGGTCATGTATCGACTAGGTAATGTTATGACATGAACAATTTTGGGTGTCTACATTTTTCCCCTCTTTGAGATGATGTTCGAGATGGTAAAATTTATGTCGAGTAACATCATTTCAAAGAAGATAAGGTATGGATAGATGAAAAAAAGATGATGCCCCAACCACTTGAAGAAGTGAGGAGTATGATGAATGAAGGAAAGGGATGATAGAATAATATGATGATGCAAAAGATATGAATAAATGGGATGATGATATAGGATATGGGTAAGTGCACCAAGATGGTTCCCAAAAAGGGGACTTAAGTGGACAGCTTTTTCTGAAATCAAGAAATACTAACCTTGGACGTGAAATTGAGGATACTTACACTCAAAATTTTGAGATGGAACAAAAAGAAGGATTCAAGTTCTCTGAGTCTACTTTCTAAACTACTAATTTATTTTGAAAATTGTTGAGATTAAGGGGTTCAAATGAGGGCGTACACAAATTGGTGTTATTTTTGTCAGAAAAACATAGCATAGCAACTCTTATACGACCCTCGTATGGTGAAATTTTTTTTAGTATTTTTAAAATCACAACTGTCAGAAGTTAGCTAATACTATGTAGTTGATGCACGATTTTTCTGATAATTTTTTAATGAATATTTAATTTTTTACTAATTTTCGAAGTGGACATTTCCTGAAAAATAGAATTTTGGTTGTGCTAACCCTACAAATTTTGGAAACTAATTGAATTTATTTTTATTTATTTTTTTAAATTTGTAGAATGGAGTCTAGTTTCTAAAAAAATAATTTATTTGAAAAATTGATTAACGGTTAACTTATAATGAAAAAATTACCAAACACTGCTTTTTGGCAAAAAAAAGACATACAAATAAAATAAATTATGGATGAAAGGCTTAATATTTTCAGAAAGTGAAAAAAATTACATTTTTGGATAGCTAAGAGAGAACCCAACATTACCCATGTGCTTGATTTTTTTGATATTGAACCATGTGCAATCCTGGCGGTGAGCACGAACTCGATTATGTGAAATATGGAAGATTTTTTATAAACACGTCTCTGGTCATTGGGAATGCCCTCCAAGCCTTTGGGTTGGTATTCCAAGGCAAATAAAAAGCCTAAGGCTCAGGAATTCCCAAAGCAAGATATAATGCGCTCGTGTTATATCGCACGCACGTTATAACGTGCTCGCGTTATATCTTAGTTTTGACGTGTTTTGTGAATGCATTTTTTGCGTTTTGTAAATGCATTGACAAAATGCGAGCGCATTATAACGCGCTCGCATTTTGGTCTACATTGAATTTTTTTTTTTCTCTTTTTCTTATCTCTTTCCTCTTGTTATCTTTCAGGGAAACTATATACATGAAATAAACATTTAAGTATAAGTTGGCATTTATATATGGACATTTAATTTCTTATACTTTAAGTTATATTTCATGTATATAATTCTAGGATGTTTGAGAGTGGTTTCAGCTCTCTAGGAGTTATAATGCAAATTCTAGTTTTTGGAAGATCTTTAAAATTTCAAACTTAGTCAAATTTCAGTAATCAACATGTCAAATTTCAGTAATCAGGAGGTCAGATTTTAGTAGTCAACAAGTTCTATCATCTTTTTGTCTCACTCTCTCCTTCTCTCTACTCTTTATCTCTCCACTCCCTCTCTCTCTCTCCCTTCCTCCCTCTCTCCCCTCTCTCTCTCACAAATTTCAATAATCAGGAGGTCAAATTTCAATAATCAAAAAATTATATTATTTCTCTCTCTATCTCACTCATTTTTATCCCTTACACTCTAGACCTCTCTCTCACTATCTCTATCCCTTTTTCTGACTCTCTCTCTCCCTT